>VDFB02171913.1:0-63037 GCA_007258455.2 Sequoia sempervirens
TCTTACGACTACCCAAGACACAAAGAGGGGTTGATATTGTTTTTGTAGTGGTGAATTGATTTAGTAAAATGGAACACTTTATTCCTTGTAAATTTACTAGCGATGCCTATAACATTGCAGGACTATTTTTCAGAAAAATTGTGAGAAACCATGGTCTTCCATTGAACATTGTCAGAAAAAGTGTGAGAAACCATGGTCTTCCATTGAACATTGTATCTAACAGGGATGCCAAATTTATAGGTCACTTTTGGAGGACCTTGAGGAAAAAGTTAGGCACCAATTTGTCATATAGTTCTACCTGCCATACTCAAACAAATGGGTAGAAAAAGGTAGTAAATAGATCACTTGGTAGTCTACTGAGGTGTTTGAAAAAGGAACATGGTGTACATTGGGATCTAGTGCTACCCCAAGTGGAATATGCATATAATGACTCCATAAACAGAAGCATAGACAAAACTCCCTTTGAGGTGGTGTGTGGAATGAGCGCAAGGGGTATATTTGAATTGAGAGACTTGAAGGGAATGGAAAGGAGGAGTGTAGAAGGAGAGGATTTTGCCACAACAATGAAGGACATCCATGAACAAGTGAGGGAGAATCTTAAGAAAAGTGTGGAAAAATACAAGGAGAGAGAATATTTGAAGAGGAGAAATGTCCAATACAAGGTAGGAGATCTGGTTTTTGCATATTTGAAGAAGAAGAGGTTACCCAAGGGTAGATACACCAAGCTCCAAATGAAGAAGATAGGCCCTTGTAGTATATTCCATAAGTTTGGAAAAAATTCCTATGAGATAGCACTCCCTCGTAGAGTGGCTATCTCCCCTATATTTAATGTTAGTGACTTGTACCCCTTTAAGGTGTCTTTGGATGTAGGTGCAGGTATAGAAGTTGATGAAGATTGGGTGCAGGACTTACCCCCTTCAGAACCTTTGAAGCTTGAAGCAATCTTAGACGCCAAGGAGGTGAAGAGGACAAGAAAGAAGGTATACAATGAATACCTGGTTAAATGGCATGGTCTCCCACCAGATGATGCAACTTGGATGAGTGAACAAGACATCAAAGGCCATGGTGTTTCTCTATAGAAACTGATCTCAGGTGGAACTTGAGATCTTCTCAACCCCGGGTGTATGGTGCAGGGGCACCTTGGGGTTCTCATGCCTCCATGAGGCTTTTGTCATGTTTTGTTTTGTTTTCCAATGTGTTCATGATGTAATAAGGTCCAATGTACCATTTCAATATTTTTCATAGGTTGTACTAGGTGTTATTAGGTGTCAAGTCAAGATTCAATGTAAACTTGGTGTATCCAAGTAGTGCTTTTATGTAATTTCTTCAAACTAAAGTTGTAAAACACATTCCCAATGGTCTCCTCAATCAAAAAGCAGTTGAGGACTGTTGTAAAACACATTCCCAGTAGTCTCCTCATTCAAAAATCATATGAGGACTGTTGGAAGAGGTAAGGTAGTGTTTAAAAATCCTCCATGTGGTCGAGGAAAGGTTGTTGAAGAAATTTTTGAGGATTTGAATACAAATAAGCTCTATTTTTCTATTTCTTTCTGTGTTTTTCTCTACTATATTGTTTGGTATGGATTGTGGCATCACTATACGGGCTCCACACATACATGGATTGATAGAGGGAGGAGTCACCTTTTTTTTGGTGGTGGTTTGGCATAATTTTATCAAGAAACAAGAAATTTATCTCCATTTTACTAGAAATGGGTCTGAAACCCTACCAAACTAGGGTTTGGACACTAAAACGCCTATAACTCTCCATTCCATCATGGGAAATATCTAATTCTTGGTGGAATGGTAGGGTTAGGAGTTATTTTCACATTTCAAATGGTTTTAGGAGGAAAGATGGAGTTTGGTGTGAATTCTTTCATGTTCTAGGCCTAGCATCTCTATGTGATAGGCTAGAAAGTGAGTAAATGAAGGTGCTATTTGTGGTATTTTAATTATTTGAACTATATAGATGGATAAAAGGTGTGAAATGTGTCTTGGGAAATTTTGAGGAACCTTTTGAAGACTTTAGGGGTGTTGGGGTGTGCCTAGATAGATTGGTTCCTTCTTTGTCCAAGCCTAATTAGGCTTCCTTGTGGCTTGAAAGTCAGTCAATTGAGAGACTTGCTCTTGGTGTCTGATCTTGTGCTTGAGGACTTGTAGGGGTCCATGTTGAGTTCCTAAATACAAGTTTATTTTTTTGTTTCTTTCCCTTAACAAACTCTTATTTTTTATAGTCCCAGTTGGACAGGGCTACAAGGTTGCATAGGCCTATCTTGAAGTGATGGGTGAATGAATATTCCTAAGTGTAGAGTTAGGTTGTTGGCAATGTTTTGTCATGGTGAGAGTGTTCTAATCATCCCCAAGTTCTTTGGACATGTCTATATGTGAGAACCCTAGTTGGATGGTTGGGTTGTTTTCATGAAGGAATAGTGGATTTGGAGAGTCGAGTTAGAGTATTTGAGAGAAGCTTTCCATAAAATATTTTCTTCCCTGCACACTCTAGATCACTTTGTATGTATATTTCCTATTTGGTTTCTATATTTTAGGTCTGTAGATTCTTTAGCATCTTTGTCTTCCATAGCCATTTGATGTGACTATCCTTATTCATCTTCCATAGCCATTATATCATGGTCATGAAATTTGTCTTATTGATATCTTTGATTGTCATTTTTCCTTTACTATACAAAATATTGTTATATTGCTGCCCTTAATGCCACCTACAAGTGTATATGGTTAAGATGCAAATTGTGGTCTACCTTTTTGATGTTACAGGTCCATAGATTGTCATTTAATACCTTCATTCTTCAATTTCCATACAAGGCTCTTTGAAAGACTATCATTAAATTCATTCCCTTCTATTTCCCTTAATAGTCTAAGACTATCCTAAACTATGAATTCATGGTCATTGTTCTAAACATTATCATGATTATCCCTAGATTATTGTTTCACTATCATTTCATGGTGAGTGTTAACCTTATTGCAATGATTTTCCCTTATTTTCCAAAGTTTATACCACTGTCATCTAATGCTATGACTATCTTTTATACACCCTTGAAATCACTATCCTTATTGCAACTTTTGTTGTTTGTGTTACAACTTTAAATCCTTGATATTAATTACCTTTATTCATACTCATGGTGAAATCAACTTATATGGTTGTGGATTACGTTTCAAGATGACTTCCTTTTGACCATTTCTTTGTCCTTTATTCATGAAACTTCAACATCATAGTTCCATCCCTTTGTTTCATGAAGACCATTGTTTCATTAAGACCACTATCACTTCATTCATTGACATTCATTTTGATCCAAACTCATATTCTCCACACTATCTTTAGATCATGACTATCAAAAGTGCATTGTCATTCCTAGACTATATATTGCCACTTTCTCTCTATCCACTTGGTCATTTATGACTATGTTCATGAAAGCTACATATTGGTTGTCCTTTGAAAATACCATTTCCATCTTTATTCATTGACCTTCCTTGATCTGTATTTTCCATTATTTGGACAAGTTCGTGATTGTATTTTTCTTTCTCATAACTCCTTCACAGTCTTCAAACCATATTAATATTCCTCTTGGTGACATTCCTTGTGCATAGTCTTTAACTTTCTATTGAAGTGTATTGAACGGTCTCAACCTTCCCTTGCTCCTAAATGTTAACTCTTAGCCATTTATTGTTGGTAACATGAGAATGATGGTGCATGGATGGTGTATGGTGTTATCATTGATGTCAACCCATTGTATAAATGAAAAAGTGTTGGTCTAGAGAAGACCAAATGGTGTGAATAATTGGTTGTCTCAGAGTGCATTTTCAATGTTATAGTGAGCTAGTTTTGTGGTTTGCATTGCTTCGCTATGAAAGATCTTGTAATGTAGTTTTGAGGTGTTGATAATGTGTATTGAAGGTGTTTAGATCCAAAGTTTCAAGGTTGTATGTATTTCATAGTTGAAGGTAATATTGACAGAGTATCATCTTTGTAATGATAGTGTTACTAGTACAAATTCTATATTGGAATGCTCCGCATTCCACCACAGATGAATATTATGCTATGTGGTTTTGAGGAAATGTTTAAAAATGATAGAAGTATGTGTGATCCAAGTGGAAAGTGTTTTGGTGATCTGTGTGTCAAGTTGTGAATGAACAGTTGGTTCATTCAGTTATTGCTTCACTAGTTTTGCTATGTGGTGTCGACCTAAGGATTTTGGGGTCATGCGGAGTTGAAGCATGTAATGAGTGGATTTATGGGAGTGATTATAGGTCAAGCTGAAATATTTTGATGTTATACACATTTTTGTTTATTCTGCAAGGTGTGTGTTAAAGTTTTAAGCCAACAGGTTATGTGGTGCATAGTTCATGCAATTACGTCGACCTAATTGATGTTTTGGTTGGTTATGGTATATATGCAAGGTTGATTCATTGTGCAAAGTATGATAGATATTTGAGGTGTGTATATAGAGTGTGTGTGAAAAATATGATGTAGTGTGAAGTGCAAAAGGAATAGTGGTGAAGTATGAAGTGTATTAAGTTAGTTTTCAGAGCTTAATTAGAACTATATCTTCAACATGTTGCAAATGCATTATTAACAGTTATTTTTGGTAGTAATCCATCATTTCCTCTATCTTTTTCTATTTTGGGTAGAGAGCCCTTGGTAGTGAGCCATCGATAGTGAGTCATTCTTTCTTTTTGGATAGTTAGTCCACCATTTTGTAATCTCCATTGTAACTAGTTATAATATATTGTGAGTTAATCCTCACTGTGGTTTTTCCCTTTCAAGGGTTTTCCATGTAAATCTGGTGTTCTTGTGTTCCTTGATGTGATGCATGCTTTATATTTTCCTTTCTATTGCTGCAAGTTTAATGTGATGCTTTGAATGGATGTTTAAATTGATAAAGTTAATGAATTTCAGTTAATATTTATTCATCCCCCTCTTAGTATTTCAGGTGTTCAACAATTGGTATCAGATCTAGGTTCCTTCTATTGGCTTGATCGTTGAGGTAGATCTTGTAGGTTGAACACATGGCTACAAGGAAGTATCTTATCCCTCTAAAAGATATTATCCCTAAAATGTTTATTGAAGAAGACTGTGAAGTTGATATGGAAGGAGAACTCAAATTAGCTCTTGATGATTTGGATAAAGAAGAATGTGAGAACAAAGAATTGAAAGAGAATATTAAGGATGTAGTTGAGTATCAAAAAGTTGAGGGAACAACTCAAGAAAGCAAAAGAAAGATTCAAGGAAACAAATGAGTAGCACAAGCAATCAAATGAGACAATCACCAATCTAAAAGTACAAGTTGAAGAAGGAAAAAAATTGACGACTTCTTGAATGCCAAATTGAAAGATAAATCTAAAGAATGTTCAAATATTGAATAGGAAATTATGATTTTGAGATAATATCTAGAGAAAGCGAAGACTCAAGAAGACAAATTTAAGAAGAGCTCCACCTTGCTTGATGAAATGATTGCAAGTCAAAAGGATTTTAAAGACAAAGAAGGATTAGGGTTTGAAAAAGGAGAAACTTCAAAGGAGAATAAAACTTCAAACAATGCTAAAAAGAAGAATGATAAGAAGAGCAATTCCAAACAGATCCAAAACTAGAAGAAATATTTCAAAAGACCTCCTAGCAGACAACCAAATGCACAAAGGTATTCATATTTTAATGGTTACTATTATTCATGAAACAAATTTGGACATAGAGCAGTAGAGTGTAGAAGAAAATGAATTAGAATTTTTAATCCTTTCTCGGTCAATGTTTTTCATGCAATAGATTTGGTCATAAATCTAGTGAATTCAGAAGTCAAATGATGAATGGTTACAATAATGGTATGATGTTTCAATCATTCAATGGTTATTGTTATACATGTAATAGATTTGGGCATAAGGATTTTGAATCTAGATCTAAACTAGCAAGAAGTAAGTCTATTCATAAAAAAGATGTCATGTCACAAATGCAATCAGCTAGGACACATACCTAAGTTTTGTAGAGGCAAAAAATGTGAAACTCTTTGTTTCACAAAAGAAGATTGATATGGTAAAGAAGGTTGATCTGGTTAAGATGAAGAAGGAAATGAACAAGATGTGGAAGAAAAAGGGAAGAGAATGAGGTGAAGAGTGTGTCTATGCCAGCACCTGGTGCAAATGTTTCCTTTGGAAACTAGATAAAGAGCTTTGGCTTTGGGGGAGTTTTAATAGGAAACATTTAATGACCCCACCAAGGATGTGGTGTTGATTCCTTCAACACACTAGCAAATGTGTAGATTGACATGGTTGATATGTTGATGGTATCTTTAGTGTCAAATATCTTGTTGTGGATATTTATGGAGTGATTGAGGGTGCCTGTGATGACACGGTGAAAGATTTCCATGTTTTTTTACCTAGCTTTATCAACTACAATCAATGCATATTATGTCACTAGAAAAGACTTTATATGCAATTTCACATATGTTAGTCATTTGTAATTGAGCATTTGAAGTGGAGAGTAGAGGAAAGGAAATTTGAAGTGATTTCAAAGTGTTGTTTGAAATCTTATTTATGAAATCCAAAGATATTTATCAATTTTTTCTTGCAAACCCTAGTTCTATGAAGATTCAAGATGTTTACTCCTTGAGTAATTGATGTCTTGGAGCAATCAAGACCTAAATTTAAGAAGAACCCATTCCAATCTATGGAATAAGATCCTGAAGGTGCATTTTCGAGGGTTCCATATAGTGTAATGCACACAAAGGATGTGTGAATCTATATCCACATTAAAATGGAAGAGTATGATCATTTGAATATGGTGGAGTATTGGGAGGATTTGACTAGATATGATTTTGAACTAAAACCCGAATATGAGAGCTTAACAAAGAAGAAATTGGATGTATGGAATAACTTTCCCAATTTCTACTATGACAATGAGTGGGTTAAATATGTATTGAGCTAAATTCATAACAAATTCATGTGGTCAAATATGCCACACATTATAAACAAGGAAGCAATTAGGATTGTTATAGGATTGTGCTGAAATGGACTAGTTCTGACAATGAAGGCCATGAAGAACGATGTGGTAATGAACCTCACCGGAGTGAAGTTTGATAAATGTTCCCTAACGATGAATGATATAGATGATTCAATGGTGAAGTATGCTTCTATGATGATTGGGCACAAAATTTTCTATACAAATATAGAGAAATCTATGTTAGCCATTGCGATCCACACAATTCACCAAATGGTGAAGAAGGGTGAAGACATTGATTCATGCAAGCTACAAAGACAATAGTTGATGGAGAACCAATAGAAGACCAAAGAATATATTGGTGTAATTAATTATTTAATACTTAGGATATAAGATTCTTTCTAGAAGTATTAGTTGGCTTGTCTAGAACTTATCTTATCTAGCTAATTCATCATTTCCTAGGTGATTAGTTTGTTAGTTGTCTCATGTCATAGGATTATGACATTTGTCAACATCATGTTCATTACTACATTTCAACCTTACCTATATAAGGAAGGTCATTGTACACATTTGTAATATACTTCATACCTCATCATTTGATAGGTCTTAATATCAAGCAAGTTCATTTTCTTGCATATCCTCTTGTAGAAGGTTTTCATCGTTTTTGCAAGTGGTCTTGGGTGTTGAGCTAATATCTCTTTCGATATGGTACCCTAGTTGTTTGTTTGCTACTTTACTTTCTTAGAGAAGTGCCCACAACAAATAACATTGTATGGTTAGATACCATTCTAGTTTCTATTCAAATAAGAGATAATTTGAGAAGGTTAGGAAACCTAGAAACCCAAAAATCTATGCTATGGGGTAGAATGCAAGAAATGTACAAAATTCCAACAAGTGTAGTTGAAAACTATAAGAATGATATAACCTTCATGGTTAGCAGAGATTACTGCTTGATGAAAGCAGTTGAACCCAAAATAGTTTGTTTGGGTTCTAGAGTTTGGATATGAGGTAATAGAAGCATAGCTTACCGGTTTTTAAGAAGTTGTGTTGAGAAAACCAAGAGATCCATATGTGGAAAAATTTGGCACATATGCAAAGAAATCCAATTAGGTAAATCTGGAAAAGAACAAGAAAGATATTGAGAAAAAATGTTGAGATGTTGAAAACTCAATTGGAGGAGATGGTGAACATATATGAGGGTTCTACAAAGAAATCCAAAGCCACGTCAGTTGCTCCATGGGTAATCCAAGTACAAGAAGGTCAATTAGGACCTTTTCCCCCTCTCCTATTGTTCCTAAGTCATTCAGAACAAAGCCTATAGAAAGTTCAAAGAAGAAAGAAACATTTGGCCCCTCTATACAACAAATGCCTCCTAAGAGGAGAAGAAAAGAAAAGGCCACCAGAGAGATATATTAGTTGTGAAGATGAGAAATATGTAGAAGAAGATAAACCACACTTGGCCCGGAAGAAGTCTCAAGCCACCATGGAAGAGACAAGTGCAAAGAGAACAATTGTTGATATAGTTGACAATGAAAGTGAAGAAGAATTAGTGAAATAAAATAAAGGTTTTGTTTTTCAGAGAAGAGAAAAGAGTTCAACAAAAGGAGAAAAATATCCTAAAGGCAAGGGAAAGAAGAAATAAAAGGCCCCTTTGGCAAGGGAGCATAGTCCCTTAAAATTTTAAGCACTTTTTAATAGTATTTCAGAATTTGGTTTTTTGGAAGAGACAACTAAAATATATCTAGATTCAAATGATGAAGACAAGGCAACAATTGAAGAGGCTATAGTTAAATACATGGTAACATTTGATACTGGCCTAGAAAAGATTGGGGATGAATTGCTTGATGATCTGAAAAATGTTTTAACTACAAGAAGGTAAGAAGCCATTGAAGAAGATGCAAAGATAAAGGAATTTTCCTTGGATAAGATTGGTTTCTTACTATCCCATGAAGACAAACACAAGTTATCTAAGTTATACAACAATAAATTCAAAAAAAAAGCAAAGAGTTAACACGCTTATGAGTAGAGACAAAGAAGATATTGAAAAGTTGAGGAGTGAGACATTGCAAAAGGTTGAAGATCTTGCCAAAGGGTTAGGAGTCCCTCTAGATAGTGAAGATAAAATACAACATGATACATCTATTTTAGAAAGAAATGAACCTAGTATTGAACAACATGAGCATGTACCAAAGCATGAGAATGCACAAGAAGAAAAGGTAATATATGATACCCTCTGAATGTGGAGAATATTGTTGAATAAGAAAATATATATGATAAGCAGAATGTACCTAAGAAGGATGATGCTCAAAATGATCAGAATTTTCCCCCTTTGTATATGGAGAAAGATGCTAAGTAGAGAGAAGATAAATAATATGCCAAGAGAAGATAGAGGCACAAAAAGAAGAAAACTTGCCTCCTTTGGATGAAAAGTTGCCTGTTGAAGAATGTTCTACTAGTGGAGATAAGGAGAATATTAAGCAGAAGGAAGGAGAAAGTGCTAAAAATATTGGTGAATCCATCAAAGCTTTTGGAGATTCTTTGAAAGATTTATTGGACATGTAGCTATAGTTTGAACCAGTGGTTTCTGCACAACTCCTACAGATTCCAATGTAACAAGGATAGGTAGATATGGATAAGATTTCTCCCCTGCATATGTTACAACTTGGTGATGCTTTCCATGCCTCTAGAAGGAAGGAATTACTTCAAACACACTAGAAGAGTGCAAAAACGATAGAAGAAGCAACAAAGGTGTTACATGACAACATTCCTGAAACAACTATTGATAATTTTTTGTTCGATGTACAAAATTTGAAGTTGTTAGATTCCTTTAAGGAATATTATACCGGTTTAGAAGAAAAATTGGAGAAGGAAATGACAAATAAGGTCAATGAAAAGAGATTGACAAATATTTCTGATAAATGTAGTGCAACACATTGCAAGTTATAAGGTAACTTGGAGGAAGTACAAAAATTCTTGGAAGAAGCTAAAGTATTATTTCAGTTTTGCTTGAAATGGCCTACTTCTATAAGGAGCATAAAAGATCAAATGGACTCAATTGAGTCACAAATTGCTCAAGCCTTTAGTGCATATGATCTGACAAATGATGCAGATGGTGCTACAAGGGCAACAATTAAAAATCTGTATGGTCAATTCTTCCTACTGCAAGAACAAAAATAGAAGATCATAATGAGTACAGTCAACTCAGAGATATGGTAAGTGAAAGACTTACATCCTTTATTGGAGTTTTAGCTAGTGTAGAGAAGGTGACACAAAAGGATCCACTGCCAAATTCTCCAATAGAAGGAAAAGACCTCTATATGTAGTATGAAAGTCATAATTCCTTGCTTGCCTCCGTTAAGAAGGATTGGGAGGTAGCTAAGAAAGAATGAGAGGCACACCTTGCCAAACTAAAGGTGTCTAACAAGGGTATTTTACCCTCTGATATTTGAAGGTGTACATTTTTGTTTTCTATATGCAATTTTTTGTTTTCAATGTATATATGCGGAAGTAGTTGATGGTGTTGTGGTAATTTTTTGGTAAATAACATTGTTAGGGGGAGCCACTTTGATGCAAATGTTTCCTAAGGGATAGATTTTTAGAGAAGTATATTGAGTATATGAGAGAAGTAGAAAGGGGGAGATACTCTCATGTATATATATATTAGTTAGGGAGAGTGATATAGTGCGCCCTTTGCCCTTGATGTTAAAGGGGGATAATGTTTTGGGGGAGTAGTTTGAGTAGTTTTTGAAAGTGAGAGTGTGTTGCCATTAATGAAAAAGGGGGAGATTGTTGGCAATATGAGCATGATGGTGCATGGATGGTGTATGGTGTTTTCATTGATGCATACCCATCGTAGAAATGTAGAATTGTTGGTCCAAAGAAGACCAAAAGGTGTGAATAATTGGCTAAGTTTTAGAGTGCAATTTCAATGTTATAGTGAACTAGTTTTTTGGTTTGCATTGCTTCGCTATGCAACATCTTGTCATGTAGTTTTGAGGTATTGATGATGTGTATTGAAGGTGTTCATATCCAAAGTTTCAAGGTTGTATATTTTCCATTGTTGAAGATAATATTGATAGAGTATCGACTTTGTAATGGTAGTGTTACTGGTACAAAGTGCATATTAGAATGCTCTGCATTCCACCTCGGATTAATATTATGTTATGTGGTTTTGAGGAAGTGTTTACAGACATTAGAAGTATGTGTGATCCAAGTGGTAAGTGTTTTGGTGGTCCATGTGCCGAGTTGTGAATGAACAGTTGGTTCGTTCAGTTATTGCTTCACCAGTTTTGCTATGTGATGTTGACTTAAGGATTTTGGGGTCGTGCGGGGTTGAAGTATGTAATGAACATATTTATGGGAGTGATTTTAGGCCATGTTGACCTATTTTGATGTTATACATGTTTTGGTTTATTCTGCAAGGTACGTGTGTTAAAGTTTTAAGCCAACAAGTTATGTGGTGCATGGTTCATGCAATTAGGCTGACCTAATTGATGTTTTGGTTGGTTGTAGTATATATGCAAGGTTGATTCATTGTGTGAAGTATGAGAGGTGTATGAGGTGTGTATATAGAGTGTGTGTGTGAAATTTGATGTAGTGTGAAGTGTGAAATGTGTAGTGGTAAAATATGAAGTGTGCTAAGTCAATTTTCAAAGCTTAATTGGAGTTGTATCTTCAGCATGTTGTAGATGCATTATTAGCAGTTCATTTTAGCAGTGAGCCACCCTTTCCTCTATCATTTTCTATTTTGGGCAGTGAGCCCTTGGTAGTGAGCCACCAACAGTGAGCCATTCTTTCTTTCTGGATGGTGAGTCCACCATTATGTAATCTCCATTGTAACTGGTTATAATATATTGTGAGCTAATTCTCACCGTGGTTTTTCCTTTTCAAGGTTTTTCCATGTAAATCTAGTGTTCTTGTGTTCCTTGATGTGATGCATGCTTTATATTTTCCTTTCTATTGCTACAAGTTTAATGTGATGCTTTGAATAGATGTTTAAATTGATGAAGTTAATGAATTTCAATGAATACTGATTCAACCCCCTCTTAGTATTCTGGTTGTTAAACATTTATGACTGTGCATTAGTTTTGACTTGACTTTCCTATCCTTCATATGCCTTTAGGTATTGGTAAATACTGTCCTATTACCTTCAAATTATGCTCCTTTTGATTTCTTAAAAGGGAAATGTTCCCCTTGAATCTGCCCAACTTGTTACATACCTCATTAACTATCCCATGCCAATCCTCCTCGCTATCATTCATTGAAATTCCCTTCATCACTATCATATGGATCTTAGTTAAGTTTTAAACTATTGTTTATTTCTCGTGGAATGTTACTGTCTCCTTCCATGAGCACTGTCCTTTCTCAACTTAAAGGCCAATGCCTTCCCTGTACAAAACATTGTTCACTCATTTTCTTACAGGTTTGATTTCTTCAAACGTACCCACTACCCTTTTATATATCCCTGCACAGTTCACTGCCCTTGGTCTATTAATCACTTACTGCATTCTTTCCACGTCACAAAACAAGATTCTTCTATTATGAACAACGTTATAGTATGGAGGCCTGTAGCATACTCTTCATGACACCAATTATTGACGACTACGCTTCTTTATTATGACTATCTTCATCATTGTTGCCTTATCAAACCTGTCGATCACGTTCAATTGTTATAGTCTTGTCGACTATATCAAGACAGTCTTCACCCCTATTTCATGGCATTATGCATTGTCTTCCTACCTCGTAGAGACTGCCATCTCATGAAGTGTTGAATCATTTGGACAAGCTTCTTAAACATTTTAAGGGTGGAAAAGTCCTTTCTCTTGTTAAAGCCTTAATATCATTATACCAAACCCTCTCTATCAAGAAAATTCAGTAAAAAAGAAAAAAAGACAACTTATCAATGAATGCTCTAACCCAAAACGATGCATATAATGATTATCACAACAAACCCTGTGTTAGCTTCTCTTGACACCATGATCCTTCTCAGCTAGCCTTCTGACAATACTGTAATCCTTTCTGTTGTAGATTTCCTCTGGATTTATTTCATTTCCTTGGTGATCAGAGTGAACATCTGAGACGTATATTTAGGTGAATTCCTAATACATTTATCAATGTAAGCTTGCATTTGATTTGCATCTGACCTTCCTTCCCTTGTGGTTAGGTTAACATCATTAATCTTAAAATCAGTTAACAAACAAAATTTTTCCTTGATCATGGACTTTATTTGAGCAATAAAATTGACTTTATTCTATAAGTGCATAGAATTTTGTAGGGTACTGAGATTTTACTTGCTTAACTTCTTCAGTGGTTGTATTTGAAATTAACAAAGTTGAGTACAATTTTTTGGAGTCAATTCTCCATGTTCACTAGGATAGAGTTAGCAATGTTCACTAGGATAGAGTTAGCAAGTACTACAATTTGATTTTTCCTTTCAAAATGACTTTGAGTTGCCTTCAGCTACCTTTCAAATTCACAATTTCCTTAGCTTTCTCTTCTATAGATTCCTGTGCATATTCACTCATAGATTAAGTCACATATCAAGGCTCCATCTTCTGTTCTTTGCTCTTGTAAGACTCATAAAAGAAGTCCTGTACAGTTGTAGTAATCACAAGTCCAACCGTAATGCCTTTTTGGGTGATAAGCCTTTTTCATTTCTTTCTTTCATACTTCATTTCCAACTTTGGGTCACCCAATAGGAGCATGCTGAGGTTCTTAGGGTTCTACTATTCCACCTTCAATATCTGCATCTAGATTGTGAAGAAATGTTTGATGACTCAGATAGAGGAACAAATGAAAATGAGAGTTCATAAAATTTAGGCACTTTAGGTTTGCGGATCTTTGGCTCTTGAGTGAAGTGATTCACAAAATCTATTGGGAACTCAGTCAAATAATATTCAGGATCTGAGGCAGCAAGTACTAAAGGTGCCATTACAATGTTTGTAACAAAGTGCACTACCAGAAACATAAATAGTAGATTCAGCTGGGTTCTCTAAAGCCTCAGAAACATCCTTTGTATGGAAACCAGATGGAAAATATTTGTGATTCCTATAACCATTTCAAGTTCCTTTTCTTCACAATAAATACTCTTCTATGTCCAAACTGCTCTACAACTGACTTTCATGGCATTGGAACTTGAAAACAGTAGTGAATATAATATGCATGCACTTCTCCATTATTTAGACTGAATATACGACTATTTTAAACCAACATAACCTTCCTTAATGAGATCTCCATTGACGCTTGATGGTAACCTTCTGCCATGAAGGATTTACAAAATCATGGAGAGAAACCTAATGTGATGAAACCCTAGAAAGGCTCGACCACAACCTTAACATAACTCAAAATCCTTTCAAAGATAACTTCCCTCTAAGCTACATGCATGTGATTTTTGACAAATTCAAGGAAACTGAAAGATAAAACTTCCCCTTTTCCTTCTTATCTCCCCTTTGGTGTTGGAAACTAATAAAAAATTAATTTCTCTCCTTTTTTGCAAGCTAGTCCTAAGCTATAGACCAATGGTGAAAAACATCAATAGTTCTAATTTAGATTTGCATGTATGGACATGTATATTCATAACACATGTACAATATATGAAAAAACTTGATATGTTTCAACCTGAAAGCCCATTGCTAAATTTAAAATTTAAATTTCATTTAACTAGATATATATTAACAATCTAGTAAATTTAAATTCCTAACATGAGTTACCATCAGGATTTTGAATTTTTAAATTAAAATAAATGAATTCACTATAAGCCTTTAGATAGGTATCTGATAGGAACATTTTTAACCATCATGATGTTAAAATTTCCAATTTATAGAGTAAAAAAAATTATTGTTTATGTATAATTTAATCTTGATCTATTATTGAACTCATGTAATTTAATTTTTTTAGTGAACTTAATTAAATACTTTCTAACTTAAAATTAATAAAGAGGTTAACCAAATGAAAATTATCATTAGAGGGGATTATTTCAAGAAAATAGCTCCTATACTTAATGTAAACCCAATAGCACAACAAACAAGGTAATATCTACCTAATAGTTCTAACGTGGACATGCTATTGCCACATCTCAATGATATTTTCAAGTTAGGGTCTAGGTTCTTTGATCTAACATGTGGAACTAACAAGGTAAGTTCAAGTGTTTAACTATATTAAAGATACAAGTAGGGTCCACTAAGTCACCATTGACATACATGTATGTCTTAAAAAAAAAATAATGAAGCTTGATATATACACAAGACCTTGTCTATTGCAAGGAATATCTTGACCTAGTAGAATGTAATTTGGAAATACAAGGGAGATGAATAAGGGGGATATTAATGGAAAGAGAATCCCTATGGGGGATCTATAATATAGGATGGAGGAGGATAATGAGATATACCATTAATGGAAATATATATATATATATATATCCAAGAAAAAATAGATAAATTTAGGAGAGGGATATATTGTGGATATTATTAAGATAATAAAAGAGGTGGAGTGGATCTAGGTGAAAAATTTAAAGTTGGAAATAAGGGTTAGACAATAACAACTTATAATTTATTAAATGATGAAATTAAGGTTCCTTATACCTAGATTATCTTATTATAGATAATATCAGAGATTAAGTGTCATAAGAACATAAACCTGACTTTTTTGTGTCAATTTTGTTAGTTAAAGTTAGTAATCTCTTTATAGTAATCCCTATGTAGGGTCTTACAAATGTGTAACAGAGGATAAGTTTAGATTATTCCACTTTTTTTTTCCTTCTTGGGCAAGGGGGGTATTTCCTAAGGTTCTACATAAGATAATTAAAGATAAATAAAAATACAAATATTAGTGAAGCATAGCTCATGTCACGATGATTAAGAGTTCCTTAAAATTGTTGCTTAGTATCAATATAATTCTTTAATATAGCAAATAAATTAAATAAAGATGCAATATGTTCATGCAACTTAAGATGTGTAGACTTGTATTCCCTATAACACTTGCAAATAATAACTTGTACTAAATATACACACATGGAAGTGAGACATATTTATAAACTATATAATGAATTCACTCTTAAATAATCTTATGATATGATCTTATTCTTTATTTTATATGCACTATTATAATGGGGGAGGCTATGTTTTTATAAATTAGAGCCTTGATCCTAACAAGATGACAAAGTTGAGTTTTAAAGCCAAAAGATAAATACATATGAAATCCAAAAGAGCTACAACATAATGGGAATGAAGACAAAAATATGACTATGTTTTACATTCACACATATAAGTTAGAATCTAGATCTATCAATCACAATATCATAAATTTATAACATCAAACATTACACACATACTTTAGTAATCTTTGTGCAAGAAAAATATTTTCTACTACATATGGTAAGTAGAGTTTAGGGTTGAAGGATTAAATAGAAGGGAGGTTGATATAAGGTTATGGGTGAGGAATTCATGAAGGACATGAAATATAACCTGGCTAAAATAGCTTCATATATATTAGTGGTTACCCCATGAATGAAGGGAGAAGGCTAGGTTAGATGAGGAAGATGAAGGAAGGTTTGGGTAAACTTCTTTAATCATTGGATTAAGATTGGTGTTAGGATCAAATAAGTTAAATTGGTAATTTATATGTAAGAGAATTTAATCATAAAGCTTCATGAAAATATTCCCAATAAATACCATCTATGCACATTAGAGTTAGGAATACTATTTAAGAGACTTCAAAAGAGAGAATTTATTAGTAAGAAAGAAATTAAATTTATCACCTTTTGATTTGAGCTTTATCTACAATACATGTACACTTGGATGAAAAAACTAACCAAGTAGGCCCCTATATTAAATTGAAATTCTGTTCCATGAAAATATACATAATTAATTATAAATCTAAATTAATATATAGTTCTAGACAAATAAAGAGTAGAACCATTCTAAATCCATTTTCTTTTAAGGGAATGTGAATTTAAATTTAAGTAGATATTTATCATCACTCTACATTGATTAATACACATGGATCTATGAATTTTTCCTATCCTATTATCCATAAATTAATTTTTTGCATAATGAATTATGATAGGATTGGGTGAATATGGAGGCTAAAGAAAGAGGGGTGTGGAGGAGGTCTAGGGTTTTACCCTCTAGCATAGAAGATAATAGGAGAGTAGCTCATTTCATTGTGTTTATCCATGTATAGTTTATTAGTTGGCTCATTTAGGAAAAGGTCAATAGTGGAGGTTGGGGCATTAAGGGTGGGAAATGTTTACTTCATTGAAATAGGATGTGAGTGTGGAAATGGTTAGGAATGGTTGTAGTAAATTATGTGAGAAATAGGTGAGATACGTGAATGATAAGGTTTGAGAGGGTAAATGGTTTTTCTCACACAAAAATCACCTACTAATTTGGAGGTATGCATCTCCATCATAAGTAGAAGATATTATTCCTTTGACACACATAGTTTTCCTAGTCTATATGGGTTTTGACGTAGAGGTTGTAATGACTCTTAGATATATCATAATTAAATTGACCAACTTGGAAATGACTCTTAGTTTATTGATTCTTTTCTATTAATAAAATTCAATATAATAGGATATTAATACATGATGGAAGCAATTGGAACCTATAGGGTTATTATTTCAATTCTTCTTCATGATTGAAAAGTGCTTACCTCTTGTTGTTCTTGTTTGCAATATTGTAGTATGGATATATGGATATATGACTATGAAATTGTTTATTTAAGGATATACTTTTATATTTGTTGGTATTTCTTATCAAACCTTCATAAATGAGAAAAGGTCTCAAGTTGAATTTTGTATTTATTTGTGTTTGTGTCTAGACTCTATTTGGCATAATGAATCTATTTGGTGAGTGTGGGATCATGGGGGTCCAAAAAGTGGCGATATGACCTCAAAATGGCTGACGACATTTTTTTTATCCAAATTTGATGAAACAAAAATGGTTTATTGATAAAATTTTCATCTTTCCACCAATATAAGATATGACTTATTTGGAATTAAATAGATAATTATTATTGGTTTTCTACATGCATTATGACTGAAGTATTGATTGTTATGTTGATTGAAAAAATCTATAATTCTCAAATGATTTCACATTTTTTGAATTTGAAAGATGTGCCACATTCTATGATTCCCATACTATAAGATTAAAAAATAAAAAAATATTTTCATAAATTTTTTACCATGTTATGGTGGTCAAACAAACAAGTTCTAATATTTTTAAAAATTTATAATAAAAAATTCATAACTAATTATTTACTTGCAAAAAAAATATAAAAAAATGTGGCACATCCATGCATGTTTCCTCTACTTATATTGAAATTTTCAATTAAAATAAAATAAAAATTCTTGTACTTAGGTTGGTCAGACATACACCTACAGCTTTTTATTTTTTCCTAAAAATTTAGTATTTCTACATTGAAATTTCAAAATTTAACCAAATAGATTTACTTTTTTCCAAAAGAGGGCTAGTATCATAGAAAATAGATTTAGTTTTCTACAAATTATGTTCTTACATATTTTTCAAATTATGTTAATAACCTAATCAAGTTTTTATGTCAAGTTACCTAACTCTATTTTTTTGAATTTTCTTTGCCACTTAGGGACCTAGTTTGGACCCCCATGATCCTGCATTGACCCTTATGTTTGTGTTTACATTATTTGACATAAAAGAATCTATTTTTTCCAATGGTTCCAAGTTGCATTATTTTGATTATGCATCAACTATTCAACACCTATATTTTCAAGAGTCTTAATCTATTAGACTATGTTGGTTATAAGAGACTTAGGGTTTGCTTCTATTATGAATGAGAAAATAATTTTTTAAACCGAGGTTGACCAGTGGTAGATCCAAGGATGATTTTCTTTCAAGTACATGGGTTGGCTTGTCTTTATTGCTTTGCTCCACAAAAAATCACCTAACACAAGAAATCTTGCCTAATAAACCAATACATGTAACTAAATGCTATAAAAACACATTTAAAATATGTAATAGAGATTGGTCATTGAACCAATTACTTGTCTATAAATGGCTCAAGTTGATTATAGAGCATCAATAGAGCTAAATACAAAAAATTTCAAATGATGAACATGTTTGAAAATTAGGGGAAGGCATGGTCTAGTAGGGTTTGGCCTACAAATTTATGTCTACATGATAGGCTATAACATCTTAGGAGAGGCTTTAAACCTAGTTATCATCTCTCGCTTGCCATATTCACTAGCATGATTTTAGTAGGATTTTATTAATGTATGGTATGAATTCTAATGCATTACAAACAAATTTATTCAATGAGATCTTAGTTTTTTGTATGTGGGATTTTGCTAATCTTTTAGGGATAATTAAGTATGTTTATTTTTTGACTTCCTTATTTCATGAGTTTATATAGATGTACAAGCTTTGTTCTAGTTCTATTTTACAATAATATCTTCATGCTCTTTCCTAATTGTTACCTTGTTGCATATGGAAATTCATGTAAAACAAAGGTATAGACTACAAGTATGCACTTTTATCTTTAAATTTTGTTTGCACTTTTCCTTTCATGTAAATCTACATGGATCATGTACATTCTTAAATAAATGTGAAAGGATATAATATTGTAATTTTAGGATGCCACCTCACTATGTTCATGTTCTTGAAAACCCATGTATTGCAATAACACACAAGTCAATATCTATACTTACATCATTTTTTAGTGCTTAAAATCCATAATCACAACTTTGAAGCATACAAAAGGTGTGAAGTTAAATGTATTGAAAGGAAAAAATCTAGAGAAAATTGTCCTGAGTAGGATGCCATGGTGCATAGGGTGGTGTGGAGTTTAAAATTATTAGGTCCTCATAAATTATGCATATGGTAATATTAGATAATTTGGTGTAAGCTGATGTAAATGGATTATGACACATGTATGGACAATATTGAGTTTAAAGCCATTAGGCTCCCACAAATTATGTGCATAAAGAGAACTAGTACAAAAATAAAATGAGAGTAAGATGCCTTGAAACATAAGATAATGTGGAGTTCTAAACCTCTATCCCCTAAAAATTATGCACATGACATCTTAAATAACCTAGTGCAAAATTAATCGTCATGCATGTAGGTAGTGTGGAGATGTAAAGGAGAATTTGTGGCTTCCCTTATGATTTATATTGAGGTTAATTAGTTAAATGATATTATAAATTAAATAATTAACCTAAATGAAAAAATTGGTAAATATAAGAATTAATAAATGGTAATTTAAGGAAATCAAATATGGATAGAGTACTTAGCTTTTGGAACTATGATGAAGAGTGCAACCTAATTCTATACAAAACTCAATCACCTAGGTATAGATAAATATGTATCCTCAATATACCAATTGTTAGAAATTAGGATTTGTAAATCACAATTTCATCACTTGTATAGGAAATCATTCTCAAATTCTACCAAAAGAAAATAAACATGAAATCCTTTATTCATTATTAAAACATATACAAAACAGTGGGTGAGGAAATGCACCTATTCATTGGTTGCAGAGACAATTCTAGGGTTTTTGTGACCTTTGATCGAACTCCCCCTTCACTCGAACTTGGAATCCTACTCTTCATGTAGAATACTCACCTCTCTATCTTGACACAATGTAGTGATGATTCAAGGTTGAAGTGATGGATCAAGGTTGCATTGAGGTTGCAAAAGCTACAAAGGGAGTTGGTTTGATAAATTTAGTGATACAAAATGAACCAAAAATAGAAAATATCAATTCATATAACTTAAAAAATATAAAATAACACCTTTGAGCGAAGGTAACCTTTGATTGAAGGTATTATTTTTATTTTTTTGATTTACTAAGGGCCATTGAATGAAGAATATCTTTGCTCAAAGGTCTCTATGTAAAGATCTTTGAGCAAAGGACCTTCATTTGAAGAAATATCTTCAAACGAAGGTAGTTCAAAGTCACTCCCCATCCCCCCCTTAAAAAAATTCATTTCCCAAGTTTGGGACCCATTATTGTGGGATTAACCAATGTGTAAAGGTAAATATTTATTAATAAATGATTAATTTGGAAGTTCTATATCATCAAATGAATAACACAATTATCCTTATAAATAATATTATATCAAAGAAATCACTAGCTATGGAGTAGTATTTGAATTTATTTGGATATTTTCTAAATATTTCTTCATGATATCCTTAGACAAAGGTGATGTACACAATAAATCCCAAAGAAATGTATTATCTTTTATATTCTAAAGTAGTCAAATAATATTATATAACTTAGGTGCCTTGGATGTGAGTTTGGGTATAGGAGGAAGATTAATTATACTATATAGAAAAAAAGGGTTATTGAGATGGAAAATTTTGACCTTTATTCATCCTCTTATATGTATGTACAATTTTATGACAATTTTGTGAAGTGATATTTGCATGAAAAGTAGGTATATCCCTAGGAGGAGATGGATTAATATGAAAGGTAAGATTAAAAAGATACATACTCCATATGGATAATGGGGGAAGAGGGGGAAAAAATATAATGATAATTCATAAGAAGTTTATACTAATTCCAAACTATCCTCAAATATAAATTAGGACAAGAAAATGAACCATAAAATTATTTCCAAAAACATACATTAATATGATATAATAAATAAGATGAATCAAACCATTATAATTCTCTACCACTCAAATAAAGTCCAAACTTGTGAATTAATAAGATATTGTCATCTAAATACTCATGATAAACAAGAAATAAAACCTTAACATGTAAGGATGCATTAGCAGTACCATCAAAATATAATTTAACTTGTCACTAAGATCAATAACACCATCATAAAATGAAGAAGATAATGAAGCATCAATAAGATGATCTAGATGAGAAGTTGAAGAAGTATCCTCATATAATGCATCACAAAGTAAATTATCATAATAAATAATCATATACTTCATATTAGATGAAAAAAAATATCACAAAGAATATCATCATCATTTATTGAATAAATTAGTTGACATAAAGAACTATCCCTAGAAGGGGATATGAATCAAAGGGCATATAAATAGGAATATCATGACATGTAGAACTGATAATATCATTACTCTCAACAAGGTTTAAATAGCTAAAGAAGGTGTGACCTCCTCACAAAAAATATCATCCCTAGATATATCTCTAATAGGTAGGGGTACTAATCATCAACCATCACAAAAAGGGAGTAGTAATCATGAACCAAATCACATGAAGGAAAAGTACCATCAGGTAAAGCATCATGGCATACATCATTATCAATGGTCATATGGAAGTTATAATTAAAATAAATTTTGACAAGAGAAGTGAGTGTATCCATGAGAGAAGGAAATGTATTGACTCTATGGAGAAGAAAATTGGAACAATAGCTCCATAGCTTATACATCCCCATCCATAGCATAAAAATATACAAGAGTGTCAAGGATGAAAGTATCATAGGTCACAAAGCATATATACATGTATCAAAATATACAACATAAGTATAGATGGAGGCTAAATATAATGGAATAAAAAATTGTGATGTAAGATGTATTAATGAAGCATAAACCAAGGGTGGGTAGGAAGGATAAATGAGAGGTCAAGTGACACAAGCTACCAAAAACCTTATAAAGACAAGTTATTGATAGACAAATAGATGTGGATCCAAAGCCTAATCAATTTTAATATAAATGCATTCAATTAAAAATTAGTTCTAGAAACCCCAATAAAAGCAAGATAAATCATAAAGTCAAAATATTAGGTCATATAGGAATGTTGGGTTCACCATAAATGTAAGAGAAAATAACACCTCACATAAATATCCTAGGGTAGATTAATTAAAAATAATAAATAAATAACCCTAGGGTAAAGAGTTGGGACTTATAATTGATCATGCAATAAGTTATATAATTACTATATAAATTAATTAAAAAAACAAAATTTACTTAGATTTCAATCCAATGAAGAATATACCTTTATAGGTGACAACTTGATTTGCTAATGTCTCAATTTTTTTGGGTCTATTAGATAAATATTGTTAAACTTAAATTATCTATATAATGGTTTGGTTAACATTTATAAGTGTAGAAATGAACCTATTCTTGGAACTAAACCTTGAGTCATAAAATTGAACTTCACTTTTTTGGACTTGAATAACATGTTTACTTTTGTGTTTGTGACCTATATCAGGGAAAATGTTGTGTATAAACACCCTTTGGGATCCTAATATACAATGATTTATTCTCCTTTAGTCAAGCCCTTAATTGGGTCTATTCAATAATAATAAACAAGTATTGAAGACAATAGAAAGCCATGCAATTTATTCATATAATGCTAATATAAATGATTTTACTTTTCAATTCATGTGTGTGATAGAGTATCTCTATCCTATATGGTGTGTCTAGATGATTCAAATGAATTAGGGATAGTACTTTAATACACCTCTATTCCATGTAATTGGAAATGATTCATGATTTAGTTGGTTGATAACAACTGACGAGGAAGGGAAACTTGGGCCTATTTTAAGAAAATTATATTTAAAAAGCTCAAGGTTTTGTTGCAAGGTATACGCCCTTGGTCTCCTTGTGTTGTGCAGTGCAATGCTCAGGTTTGTGACATGGCTTAACAACCTCTTGTGGATTCATTAACTCTGGCAGTTGTATCGAGCATTAACATGTAGATCTTTTGGTGCAATGACAAACGTGTTTGCAATAATTGGTACCAGAGCTTGGGTCATGGGTTTGAACCCATCGCTTTCACTAGGGGGATTGTTGCAAGGTGTGCACCCTTGGTATCCTTGTGGTGTGCAATACAACACTTGGGTTTGTGACATGGATTGATTTCCTCATGTGGATTCATTAACTCTGACAGTTGTATTAGGCATTAACAGGTCGATCTTTTGGTGCAATGACAACCATCTTTGCAATAGGTTTAGGTCACAAAAATAACTTTGGCTAATTTTTCACTTGTAGATCTAAATCTTAGAGTGAAAAAATATTTAGTAGGTGAGTCTAGACTCTTGTGATTTGTGGAGATGAAAAAGGTAAGGATAATTTTATTTCCCAACTTCCATATAAAAACATGCCAACTTGCACACTAATTAATGCATAAGGATAACCTAATCATCATGAGGCCAAAACATAAGGGAAAAAGGATACGAGTGTGTAAAATTCACCATTACAATCATAAAAAATAGATAAATATTTGATACATATTATATGATAAAATTTAAAAATTAAGAGTAAGAGGACTTAATTTATTTTGATAGTTGATAGGGAGTTATTTTGTGAGGCCCACCATTGCTTTATTATTTTATCTATATTTGATAGACATATTTTGATATTCATACTCATGAAGTTATGTATTTATGTTGGGTTAAGATTGTGAATATAGATTGTATGGATATCAACACTATGCTTAGAATAGTTTGATTTTGTATAAGAACATTGAGATGATAACAACTATGGGTTACTTTTATTATTTATGTGATTGGTTATAAGGTATATTGTTTCCTCTCTAATATCATGATTAAATTTCAATAATATTATCATGTGTTATACTAATTTGATTTTGAATTGATAGTGGTAGTTTGAATAAGGGTGTTTGATCATGGTTAAAATTATAAAGAAATATGAAAAATTAATATGGGTTAAATATGAACTATATGTGTATAATTATGATAATAGATTTTAAATTGTAACTATTTTTATTAGAGTTAGTTGTGTGAAATATGGATACCTATAGTAAATGATGTGCTTTAAAAAATATTATTATTGTTGTTTTAGTTATTTTATAGAATATATTGACCCTTATTGTGAAAGTGTGCACATTAATTTTCATGACAAATGAAAAATTGTGGAGGTCCTTAAGAAACCACTATTGTGATTCTCCAATATACATAGGCCTTATCCTAAGAGGGGATTAAGGTTTTCTTGAGTAAATATGTTGTGTTTTTAATCTTGTTGATTATTTTTATCATTATTAAGTTGGGATTTGGTTAACTACTCTTAAATGTCAAATCTCATATTTTGAACTTCGGAGATAAACTTAAAAGTTTTAAAATGTTAATTTTCTTATTATTTGAATAAAATTAAACCCCTAAAGTGATGAATTATTATTTTGGCTCATTTTTGTAACAACCCCTATGTTCTTCATAGTAAAATTTCCAATGTTTTCACCTTAAGTGAATAAGTCATGACACCATGACATAACAATAAAAAAAATTTCTTCCCATAATGTAAATTACATGCATAATTGAAATAACACAAATTCCAATTTGTCATTGCATTCCAAAGTAATTCTACAAATCTTCCCAAAATATGGATATCATATTTGAACAAAGATGACATACAATATTTAATAAGGATTCCATTCTAATATAATAATTTCACTAATTACAATATTCCAAGAATGTACAAAATTACAAACATAGCTCCACCGAGCTTCAAAGCATAAGATATAGATGGTCTAGGAATCCGTCTTTCAAAACCTTGGTCTTATGTCTCCTGTTGAGGAGGAGAAGCATCACTCAAGTGATTTTTTTCCAACCACAGACTCATATGCGGTCCCCCGCACATCTATTAATGATAAATGGCCCTACCCTTCAATGAAGAGATTGGCTGGGTAACCCTATATGACATACCACACTGAGCTTAGTATTGTTCACTACACAGCTAAGATTTATAACCCTACACTAGGTAACCCTCATGCATTTAAATGGACATGGTGAACTGACAGTGGAGACCTAGGCAGTCACACTACTTTGGCCAAAGTGTTAGCAAGCTCGTTTTGACTTAAGTCCATTATATATATGCTTAGGTAATCCCTCTCCACGGGTAAGCTTAATCCCCAAGATAACCTATCTCTTTAATGCAAACCTAAGGTAACACAACTCATTAAGCAAAGTACTAGTTCCCTCCCTTCGCTGGACAACAATCCCAAGAGTAACCTACTAGCCATCTAGCATAATCAAATATCTAGCTATGAGTATTCCTTAAGCTACCCATGTTTAATCATATCTAGTATAATAATAATACCTATGACAAACATCCCTTCTATCATGGAGTAAATACAAACACAATGCATGGCTTCAATCAAATATTTGTCATAACAATAGATGATTCCATTAAAGAGCATCACATCTTTGATTAAAAGGGTTTAAGCTATGAATAAGCCTTATGCTTCCCATGTTTATTCATATCTAGTATGTAATACTTATGATAAACATAATTCTCCTATTATGGACTAATTAAAAGCATTTCACAAACAATATATATGGCTTCTACTTTCTTTCAAAGTAAACAATACTTTTCTCTAAATGCATGTATTCACAATAGACTAGTTAAAGCAAACAAGAAATAGTCTTTCAAAAGCTAAGAAAATTAAAGGAAGATTATACTCATGTCTGTAATATGCCTTCCACTTGACTAGTTGCAACACAACTCTCCTAGAACAACAACTAGCTTAGTTTCGTCCTCTCCAACAAAGTCACAATAACCTCTAACTCTCAAGTTGGAAAAATACTTCTCTGAAAATAATAATAAACTCTATCTAATGCTCAAAGCTCTCACTCACTGTATTAAGTAGAATAATGCAGAAAGGAATGCAAATAGAATGCAAAAAATTGTTCAAGGAATGCATCCTAAACAAGTGAGTTTTCTCTACTATTTATACAACAATTTGGAGACCACTCAGCCTGCATTTTAGGCATGAGTTTTGACAGCAATTAGCATGCACAACAACGCATAAACCTTAGCTAAAAGGTGGTACACATATATGATCTTACTCGGCTAGTCATAGCTATAGATCGACCTTGTGGTTTGACAACAATAAGAGAATAATTCAAATCATCACATGATTGTATTCAATTTGCATTCACAAAGGACACCTACAAAAAATAGGATTCAAAGGTGGTACGAAAGCATCAATATTCTCCTACAGAGTTGGCACAGTTTCTTATTGTTGAATCAATCACTTACCAAATATGAAACACATAGCACAAGTTGACTTCGTCTCACATGAGTTGGCTCAACTGATTAATCATTTTGACTCAGTCATTGACCTATTGTTCATAATATTGCATGCATTCATTTGTTGCAAATATTCACCAAATGACAAGGCATCCTACGGTTTACTAAGTCAAAGACATATCAAAGCAAGGTGTCAACTACATCTCCACTATTATATCCACTTCATGACTGCAATTAAATTGCATATTTCTTGCTCTTAATGTGTGGACATCATGAGTTATATTTGGCCTTTCAACATACAGTCATAAGTAATATAATCCTCCCTCAATTAATTCGAATAATCGACCTCTATCATTATTATTGATAGTCGATTTCTATACTTTAGATAATATATTAAATATATATATACAACTGCATATACATATATATATAACTACACATACATATACATATATATATATATATACATCCATGTATATCTATATATATATATATATTATCTATCAACATCATAGTCAAATGATCCATTCAATATATGAATGATCATGACCTACATGACTATAGCATCATATCCATCATTTATAAACATATATGCATATTTATACATATGTCGCCGTACTCATATGGGCATCCCATTATATCCATCATATGTGTATGCTGACCTATGCATATATATGCATGTATGCATATATCTCAATACTCTTTCAACCACAAAAACCAACATAGCACATAGGGAAGAACTTACAAGCTTATACAAATAATCATCATCCAAGCATGCATTCAATAGTAATCAAGACCCTTACTAATGTAGACACATTACACTAAGGATGACTTACCAATTCCCAACTTAATGACTAGACTCAACCATTCTACTATGAGTGTGTGTATAAGCTCAGATAGGTTACATTACTTGCTACCCGACCAAGACCACCTCTAGAGTGATACTTCCCCTCCGCCTAGAGGATTGAAAATATACCTGCATCCACATTCTCAAAACATGCCCAAGGTAGTCAACTATTCAACAAAATATGCATTACACATAATGCATCTCCAATGTTAGAATATTAACCAATATCCATTCAATCACATGTATGCATTACTTTAGAAAGCATTAAATGAGATAACATTCATTCACAATGCATTGATAACAAGGTGCAACACTTTATTCATCCATAGAATTCACATTTTACCCTACATAGTAATAGTAAATAGTATTTACACAATTGGGGTGTAACAATTTTAGAGTGTTTTATACATGTTATGGAAGATTCTAGACTCTTGAAAATTTCCTTGGAAGGTAAGTGACAAGATTTAGAGGAAAATTTATTATGGTGGCCAAGTCAAACTTTATCTTGGGTTCACTATATCTAGATAATTATTCTTTTTTAAAATCTTTTTTGAAGCTTTGTTTAGATTTTTTTTCCTATTAAATTCAATTCACTTTTTTATTTTCGAAGTTGTTGGAGAAGAAAGAAGTTTTAGAGCTTGAGAAATTTGGAGAAGAGGAGGGATTAAAGAGCTTATAAAAGGCTCACTTCCAAAACAAGGACTCACTGTCCAGATCAGGACTCACTATCCAACAAGGCTAACGACCCGGAGGGCTCACTACCATAGAGGTACAAAGAATATAGGAGAGATATGTTACAAAGAGAAGACAATCTCAATACAATAGAGAAATCTACCACAATTTCTTAGCCACTTGCAGACATGCATGAATGATAGAGTACACCTTCTACTCATTGCATTCGAAAACTCAGTATTTAGGCTTCACACTAATTTTCCACACTTGCATCACACACACTCACTGATTCACATCAATCTCACATCTATCTTCTCTATTTCTTTGCACTTATTTCTCTTTTCGCTTGCTTGCTTCATTTCACCACTAACTCATTCTACATTTATACCATCTTCAACTTTGAAACATATCCAAAGTTGGCCATCCAACTTTAAATTCAAATTAGGTCAATGCCAAAAAATCCTAGGGTGGAATTAGAATGAGGGTGGCCCAAACACATGCTTGATAAGGACCCAAATAGATCCAACATGCTTCATCAACTATGAATATAGTGTTCAACACAAGGTCAGCTAAACTAGTGTAAAACACATAGAATAATTAAGCACAAAGCTTCCATATATTGAAATTGTCTTCAATACAATTAAAAAAACTCAACTCTAGAACTGCAAGTCATAAGACCTTAACAAAGAGAGATCTAGACCAACAACATTTCTCCCAGACCTCAACCAGAAAAATAGAAAACCACAGTTCACAACTAGTGAACATAACTCGCACTGTACAGTGAATCAATAACCAAAAATTTGGATCTAGCAACTTCCAACAATCATGATCAACATATCTGAACCACACAAACATAGGAGAAAATCCTAGAGAAAAACTCGAAGCAACCACTGAACACCTGCAATCTTTTTACAATACAATTTTCTCAATATCCTCAACATATACAACCAATAACCTAAAACCATGACATTAATGACAACAACAACCAGTTGATAACCAATTGACTAGTTGACATCAATGAAAACACCTTCATTCTTCCCATTTTTGCAACACTTATAGGGTATTGGTTTTTGTAGGAGATATGCCTCCGAAGGATTTTGAGATGAAGTACCAATTCAAAAGATACCACTCAATGGAAAGGATGAGTTAGATCGTGCCAACCTAGTCTAATCACTTTTCCAAATAACTAGAGATAGGTAGAGATCAGTGCTAATATCTACCCGTATTTTGTGATGATTGATGCTTCCAAGGTTGTGAATGATGTGTTCTCCCAATTCTGTTGGAGTTAAAAATGTCCAAGGATATGCACAATAATTCCTAGAGAAATCAAATCACATATCATGCATTTGAGTTTAGTGGTAGTGGGAATTTTGAAGACTACCACTTGTTTCAATTTACTTTTAGTTGTTATTTTCATTCTTCTCTAATTTAGCAAGAGAGTCGACTGCAACTAGGATGCCCAGTTTAGTCTTATTTTATTTTTAAGTTGAAATCAACTCTAACTAGTGCATCGAGTTGTGATTTTATTTAATTTTTAGTTTTCTTTTAGTTAAAAACTCAAGTGTTGGAGGTACTTCCAATTAGCTTTTTTATCATATCCTTAGTTTTAGGAACTTATTTTTCTATAAATGTTTGATTCTAGATCATTTTCAGGGTTTGAATTCTTATGTATTTTTTGCAACTACAAACAATACAATCTCGATGTGGAGTTTACTTGTTGACTTTTGTGTGAAAATATTTGATTTATTATCTTAGGATTATGCATGTATTGCATGCATTAGGATTCAACACCAAGGTGATGGTATAATCATTTTATTTTAATCACAATTACTAAATTAATGAGATCTAATTTAAATATGTGTAATTAAGTAGTATTTTATCCCAAATCTGCGTGTGATTGATGGTGTTTTGGTTGAAATTCAAAAATCTTGTGTGTTTGAGTTTATTTTGAAGATTGCACTCCATTGATACTAGATATGTGAATGTTATCTATGTTAATGGTTGTCTAAAAGATCTTATTTAAACCTGTAGATGTGATTAATAAAATGATTTATGCTATTTTCCAAATAGAGTTAGATTTATTTTTGTAATTTCTATAGGTTTCTTTTGGAATATCTCTTGTTACCCTATTCACTTTTGTCTTTTATTTTGAAACATGGTTAGTAAAATAGTTTGAAAGAGCACTAAATCGTTTTGAATCTACTTATGTTCTATATGCAATCTGAGTCTAATCAATGCAATTATTATATTGCGATTATATTTAAATTCTTAGATTTTCTAAAAAATCTAGATCCCTTGTGTAATCACATTGTTCTCACCTCTTTGTCATCCACACTGTCAAGACCTAACTAGAAAGGAACCTTGGAGTAGTTTATATTGCTTGTCAAAAGGGGCAATAGTCTTATTGCCTAGTAAGTTGTGAGTGACTAACATTCCTCTCAAAAGAATTGGTGCTAGAAGGAGGGATTTGAACTAGAAAAGCTAGAAAAATTTGGTTCATTCTCCACGAGAAGATATTGTAGAGTCCTTAGGTCTTCTCCTAACAAAGGATATTTGATTGAATTACTCCAACTTAGGAAAACCTGGAGTGACAAAGGTAAATCTAAAGGTGAAGCTTCCAAACCTGTAGCTCCACCACTAGACTTAGGTTTTCCATCATCACCTATAAGTCTAGCAACACCCCAGATCACAACTATTGTTGCACCTCCACCACTACAGATGGCCTTTTTCATGATAAATGAAAGTTCCTTGTTGGACATATAAGGAGCTTTACATGATTTTCCTAAGAACCCATAAAATTTTTGTCCTAAATTTGTGTATGGTGAAGGAAAGACAACAAAAGATCATGTCAAAACTTTTAAAGAAATAAGCAACATAGCACAAATTTCTCACCAAGACGTGGTTTGTAAACTGTTCCCATACTCCTTGGGAGAGTTTGCATACAGTTGGTATTTGCACCTTCCTAGAGGAACGATTCACACTTGGAAGGATTTGGAAAATAAGTTCCTTAATCAGTTCAAAATATATACATATCCTACTCTTTTGTACCATCAATTCATGACTTATAGGAAGGATACAAACGAGCCAATTAGTATCTATAACACCAGATTCCACAAGACATATAAGAAGTTAGAAACCCAATATGTGATACCAGAATTAGTAGCTATCCAAACTTACCTAAGATCTATTGACACTTTCACTAGTTTGTTCTTAAGGTGGCTACCCAAAAATGATAGGAATACATTGGATAAAATCTATCAAGAAGCCATCACAATTTCCCAACAAATGGATCAACAAGCAGGAAATTTTTTTGGATCTTTTCCATCCCTTGGTCCTCCAAGAATGGCCAACAAAATGCTTGCTATAAGTAATTCTTTAAAATATCATACATCGTTGATGAATCCCATTCCAGGAACAATAAACCAATTTCCAAACTTGCTGCCATATCAATCCCCTATCTAGCAATCCCTCACCACACCTACGTTTAATTTTTTGAGTTATGGACAAGAATCCAACATCACAAATGGTGCAGGGAAGCCAACCAAACCATTTTTTGAGAAACTAACATCTTCCTCTAGAACTCAGGACAAAATGCTCAATTGTCTTTAGAGATGGATTCTATGAAAAATATATTATCTCAAATGAAAAATGAAGTGACTTGTTTGAAAGTCAATCCTCCACAAGCAAGGAATACTCACAATCAAAATAACCAAGGTTTTGGTTAGAACCAAGGAAATAATAAAAAAATAGGGGTTTCAAAATAGAGGGTTCAATTCCCAAAGAGGAAATCGATCTTGGAATACATGACCTAACAATGGAGGAGTTCCTAGACCCTTGGATGGTGCTAACGTTGGATTTAGATTTCAAGAAACATATGATCATAGTGAGGCCAATTGTTTGTACATGCATAGAATGTCTTCATTAATGTAGGGTGATTCTCAAACCTCTACTAGTGGCATGAATGCAATGATTGTATATTCCTATCAGACTAACCCAAGAAATTCTACTCAAGAATAATGGTTCACATTCCCATTTGAAAAAGAAAATGAACTAGAAAGCCACAAAATATTTTCCTTTCAACAAAATAGGAGAAACTATAAAATGAGGAGTAGGAAGGAACCCCTGACTAATAGGATCCCACCAAGCTCACATCCAACTCCTCTAGACCCCATGCAGACAAAAAAACCCTACTCCAAAAGAGCCCTTTGTGTGGAAGACTAGATCCAATAGCTTCACCCCCTATAGAACTCCAAGCTAGAGTGAAGAGAAATATAGTGTTTTTGATTATTTAAGAAAACAAAGGCCAACATCTCTATCTATGATATGTTGCAACAATTCCCAACCCAAAAAGAAGCACTATTGAAATATTTAGGCAATACCACTGGAGCTTTTGTTGGTCCCACTCAAAAAGATAAAGGGAAAGCTCTTAATACCATTGATGCCATGGCAACTATCTTCAAAGGTAAAACTAGAATCCCACCTTTTCTATTAACAATTTGCATATTTGGAAAAAATGTTCATAACTATTTAGTGGACTTTGGGGCATCATGTAACATCATGTACCTTATTCCATATGTCAGAAGCTAAGGGTAACACCTATACCAATCAATAGATTTGTGGTTCAGTTAGATAAAGCTAAAGTCAAAGTCATATGGGAGTTAAAAAATGTTCATATGCAGTTAGCTTCTAGGCCAAGGGTTTAGGAATATATTGACATACATGTAGTAGACATCCCTGAAATGTATGGAAGGGTCTTAATAACCAAATCAAAATTGATGTTGAGCCTAATTTGAAACATGTTATAACTGCATACAATGCTCCAAATGAAGTGGAATTCACAAAGCTAGACTTAGGTGTTTATAAAATAATGACATTATGATGATGTCATTAGTAACTGAAGAACAACTAGAAGTAGATAGTGTTTTTAAGGGGTTGCAAGAGTTTGAAATTTCAAATCAAATATTTCAAGATTTTGTGAATCAAATGTATAATGGTATAACCAACCTCAAAGAATATGCAGATTCATCTGTACTATTATTACTAGGGTGGTGTAGGATTCACAAAGTAGAAAAATCTGAGTTCACTTGTCCAACTTGTCAAGATGCATGGGCAAGAGTTAGAATGATGCAATACCCAAAGACGAAGGGTAATGATTAAGAGGAAAACACTACAAAAGATGAAAGTTATGACTCATTAGATCAGTTGACCTTAGAAGATGAACCAGATATTGAAGTTCTCATTTTTTTTATAGAATAACCTCTTGATGAGGAGAGTTTGACATTTGTGGAGATAAATCTATTGGAAGATGTAGGAAAGAAAGTAAAGGAATCAATTTTTACTAGCCAAAGTGGCCAAGAAAAGGACAACATTCCACCAACATCAACCCCAGAAAAGTGGACAATGTGGAAGCTTAGATTTGATGGATCTAAGTACAAGCAAGGAAATGGTGTTGGGATAGAGTTGGTCAATCCACAAGGAAAATCTTTCTTGAGTTCTTTTAGATTGCAGTTCACGTGCACCAATAATGTCACTAAGTACAACTATCTGATCAGGGGTCTGTTGTTGGCCCACTAGAAGAAGGCCAAATACCTAATCGTAGAAGGAGATTCTCAATTGGTTGTAAGATAGGTAAGAAGACAATATTCCTATCATGATAAAATATTGGTTACCTATAAAAATAGGGTATAGGGTTTGATTGAATATTTTGAAGCTTTTAACAAAAAATCAGTGCCAAGACAAAATAATTATATTGTATATTCCCTTGTTGCTTCTACAAGTTTTGTGGAACCTATGATGGGTTCTCATTTGAAATGGTTTTTAGTAGAGATGGTTCATATTCCATCAATTCCAAATAACATTACTAACTTTCAAGTGTTTGAGGATGATCAACACATCCTTGAATTCATTACCAACTCCAGGATTTTCACTGCTTAGAGAATTGATGAGGATGATAGGGATCCATTCAAAGAGGATGAACATGGCATAATAAAATTGAAGACTAACACCATTCCCAAGGGTATGGTTTCAAATTAGAAATGATCTTCGATCCTAAAAATATATCAAAGGCTGGAAGGAATACCATAGACTCAAAAGGTGGCAAGTGTGATTTCCATAACCTAGGAAATGAATCAGATAAAAGAGAAGTATTCATTAGATAGGTCTGTGCTCTAGAAGAAAAGGATGACATAATTCAAGCCTTGAAGGATTATAGGGAAGTAATTTCTTGGAGTTACAAAGAGTTAAAGACATACAAAACCCCCATCATTACCCACACCATCCCTTTGAGGAAAGAAATGAAACCTCTTTTTGGATAAATGATCCTTGTGCCTGATAGATTTCAAACCTCTTTCTTTTGGAATATCTCTTGTTACACTATTATCTTTTTTCTTTTATTTTCAAACATGGTTACTAAAATTGTTTGAAAGAGCACTAAATCATTTTGAATCTACTTATGCTTTATATGCAATTTGATTCTAACCAATAAAATTATTATGTTGCAATTGTATTTAAATTCCCAACTTTTCTGAAAATCTAGATCCCTTGTTTAATCACATTGTTCTCACCTCTGTGTCATCCACATTGTCAAGACCTAACTAGAAAGGAACCTTGGAGTATTTTATACTAATTTTCAAGAGGGGAAATAATCTTATTTCCTAGTACATTGTGAGTGACTAACATCCCTCTCAACACTTATCAAACAAGGATCACATGTCAAAATACAAGTCATGATACATCAATCAAAGACTCCAAGAATTCTCCATGGATAACCAAGATGTCAACATCTACATTCACATGAATATAACCATCTCCTAACAATGAACTGAAAATGTCAAAGAGCTCTCACTACAACAACAGGATCCAAGATCTCCTCCATGACATCAATAACCACTGAAGAAGATCATCCATCACCAAGTGATGAATTTGCATCAATGTCAAAGCTCATACTGAATAGTGATACCAAGCTCTCCATGGCCTCATGATAACCATATCCTAAATGAAGATCCTCCATATCTCTAACACAATAATATACAATATCAACAACACCAAATAATAAGTAGAACCAAAATCTCCAAGCCAAGAAGATAAAAAACATGTTATAAATTCCATAACTGACTATCCAAGCACTCTCATCATCCATCCTCTCATCTCAATGCAACATACTAATGCACTAATGACCACAGACAAGGAAAACTAACAAAATCTTCATCAACACCAAAAAAATATCATGGATATAAATAGTCCACATTCAAGTCATCCCACTATAGCCAATGGGTAGCTAATCCACAAACTATATAACTCGTAGAGTCATAACCAATGAAACATACAAACTTATCATCACATTAGTTACATGCAAAATTGAGATATCAAAGAGGATAACATGTATATTTCAAGACTCAAACACTAAATCATCAACAGACCTAATTTTCCAAAAAAATCCACAATTGAGTACCATAGTCAAGGAACTAATCAAGCATTCATGTAAATCTGCGATTATTTTCATCCATAAAACTCTAATATTCTGAACACAATATTTCCACAAATCTACACACCACAAATTTTTATTAGCATGTAAAACTTGTAAAATCATCTTTGTGAAAATCTAAATCCAATTAACATCTAGAATAATAGATCACATACATTTCATCTCAAAAATTGAATACTCTAGACCTACACAAAACCAGAGCTTTTAGAACACATGAAAATTATAAAACCTTCAGAGCTAGAAGCTTATAGAATATGAAATGTACCAACTTCACAACCACCATCAAATCACCATTTCCTCAATGAGAAAGATGCAAACCTCCACAAAATATGCACGAAGCATACATGTAAACTTGTAACTATCTTACATCTAGAAATAACCCAAGAGAAACATAATATGAAAAATAGTTCATCCGCACATCTGCAAAACCATAAGTTTTGATTAACCATGTAAAAATTGCAAAGCCATCATGTTTATAGACACACATGCAAATCCATATCCACTTATCCTCTAGAAGACCCACAAGTCTGAAAAGAACCATAATAGTTAAACTGGAAAAATGAAATAACATGAATATGTATAGCTATAGATTTTGAATGAAAAATTTACAAAACCCTCAAATCCAACCGACATGAAACTGAGACATGTGAGTACAACCAACCAAAGAAAGAAGAGTTCTAGGAACTCTAGGCCCATTTGTAGGTCAACTCCACAACCACTATGATGTCCAAGAATATAGAGGAGCTAGACTATTCTAGAAGCTTACAAATCATCTAATGATCAAATCGATAGCCTACATGTATTTGAGGTTAATAAAACAATACCTTCCAATGCCAGGGACTAAAACCAAGCAGCCAACATAAGAACATTGAACCATACTCATAACAACACAAGTTTCTCCATATAACCAAGGATCCAAACACAAACACCCAATATGAACACTTTTTTTGTACATGATCATAGAATGAAAGAAAACCACCATGCATAAGGGTTATAATATGCACTATCAAACAAGAACTCTAGATCAATATCATTTTAAATGAAGCCACATGATCAAATCTAAAATACTCAATCTTCTTCATCCTTCATAGTGTTTGTTGTCCCCTAAAAACAAGATCAACTACAAAAATTCCACTCAAACAAGGATTAATGATCAACCACTTTCTTGAAAAAAAATTCCCTCAAACTTGCTAGGCTAAGAAATCACAACAGAAGAAATACCCAGAACCTTAAACACCATGAACCCACACATGCAATAACATGCAAGCTCATGCAAGTACATGCAACTCATATACATGCACATGCAAGCACATTGATCTTAGCTTTGATACCAAATAAAAGGAAATGACGAACTCAGAAAGCCTTCCAAGAACCAGTATGCATCTTCAATAGCATATGTTTCTTTAAACAAATCAGATTTAAACAACCTGATACAAGCACATACTACTATGCCTTAAAGTGGAAAAAAGACAATTTAATTTCCATCCATTAAACCTTAGAGGAAAGATAATGTAGTTTGTGGATCTAGGAAAATTTTAGCAACATAATGACATGTAAATTAACATTTCAAGAATTAGAAAGAAGAAGAATAGAAGAAAGATAAACAAAAGAGAAAGAACAACGATATACATGGAGAAAACCATTTTGGGTAAAAATCCCCACACTCCAAAGCATCGAACCAATGTATTAATTTGCAACAAAAAGGTTACAATACATTTGTAGGCTCACAACCTTAACATGGAGATTACATATTGCTCTTCTGAAGAAAATTCAACAACTTGCAATAAAATTCTCCTCTCCTAAACTCCTCAGGAAAATTCCCATATTTATAGAGCACCAAGATGGACGCATAGAATCACCACATGTCAACATCCTCTTCATTGCATGCATGCAAACATAAAGGATAACATGCAAGACACCTATCTTCACCTACTTATGCAACTGTCATAAAATCTCAACATGCAACCCATCTATCATAAATTTCCATGACAAATTTTAGTCCTGTCAACATGCAATATGCCTACTACATGCATGAGTGACACCTACCACAATTTCACTAGTCATGACTCTTACACTATCATACAAGTTGTCATAGTTTTTTCATAATCCATCATAGTAGCTATCATAGTTCAACTATTAAAATTTATGACAAATTCCACTAAAATAACTTATAGTGGGGTCCACAAAGTGGGACGCCTATTCCACCAAATTAAGATGCATGTCATCCTAATCACCTTCCATGTAAGATGCCAATTCACTGAGATGGGTCCCACAAACTGACATCACAAGAATGACATAAAATAAATATATAGGCTAAAATAAATAAATAAATAACAACATTAATGTTAGAACTTGCAAATGTTGAGACACCTTAACCTCAACAATGCATAGTTAGAGAAGGATATAAAATTCTTTCACAATAGACTCCTCAAAATGATGAACCTTCAAAAATTTCTTGGGGACCTGCATGTCTCCCTAAAGTTGGGGCTTTCACTTGGTTAGCCCTAAATAATAAAATTCTTACAGGCATGTGATTGGATATGCTAGGAATTACCAATACATTTCCTTGTTTCTTATGCGAGAACGAATATGAAGACATTGATTATTTACTACTGAACTGTGATCTTTCTTAGATATGTTGGAAATGGCTTCAGAACATGACTGGGTGATCAAAACCTCTTGCATATTCTCTCCTTCAACTCTTCCTCTCTTGGCTTGCCCTCTACAAGGATGCTAATTATATTATACTATGGGAAATGAGACCTTATATTCTAATTTGGCAATTATGGTTAGAACTAAATAATCGTTATCTTTAGAAAAGAATCAATAATTTATCATAAGTATTGAGGAAAATTGAAAAATATATCTCAAAAAATATAATTTCATATCTCTTTAGATCCCTTCCTTTGCATAAAGTGTTTTCCTCTTGAGATGCGTAGATCCTTAAGAAGTGGCATTTTTTGAAACCATTGTCTAAAAATGGAGCATATGTACATAGTCATCCAAACCAAACAAAAGCCCCATCAAATGGACCCCTCCTATAAATGATTTTAAACTTAATTTTGATAGTGCATCAAAGGGAAACCTAGAGAAATATGGTGTTGGTGTTGTAATCAGATAATGTGAGGGTAAGGTCATTATAATTTCTTTTAGAAAAAAATTGAAAAATCCAAATAATGTTGCCAAGGCTAATGGTCTTCTCTTATGATAGAAACTGGTAATCAAAATAATATATCATCACTTCACATAGAAGGAGATTCAAGGATTATTATAAACATAACACAAAAATATTCAGAAAATTGAAATCTTTCCTATGTTTTGGCTTCAGGCGAATTCACCACTGAAAAATTCACTACCAACAATTCACCACCAACAATTCACCGCCATGACAAATTCATCTCTTGGAAAATTCACTACCAGCAATTCACTACCGCGATAATTCATCACATTAACATTTTTTTAATATATAATTCAAAGACATTGAGATTTTTTTTTTGCAAAAGAATAATTTTCACCGCATTAATAATAGAGATGACTGATATTGTTGTATAACTGGTTAACTAGAATAAAATAAAATATATTGAAAAATATTTTCATTTTAATTATCATAAATCAAATTTTCTAATTGTATATGCAATGAACTATCTATAGCAATGAATTGCTGGTGATGAATTTTCTACGAGATGATCATTACGATAAATTGTTTAACGATGAATTATTAACGGTGAATTTCCTAGAACCTATGTTTTCACACTAATTAATAAGATCCTACTCAATTTCATTAATTATGAAATAAGACATTGCTACGGAGAAGCAAACTCCCTAATTGAAAAGTTGTCCAACCTTGCCATTGATCATAATACTCAATATATGGAATTCGACCATGAAAAGGTCGATCAAATCCTGCATCAATGATTAAAATCTCCCAATTATTGATGGCAATTGCACCATTTTTTATGTTATGGTTTCTATGGTTGGGATCTCAATATTTATTCAGTGATGTTTAGGCTGAAACGATCTTCTAAATATGAGCAAATTCTCCAAATAATCCTTTTAACGTCAGTGGCGGATGGTTATTCTCTTTCAACGTCAGTGTGTTGGCAAATGATGATTTTCAGTACAGGATTAGTAATGTCTAAGTTTTCTCATTCCCTTTGGTGGCTTGGCATTAGAAAAGGTGGACGTTGAACCAAAGGATCCAACTATGGAAGGGTCTAGATCTAGAGATCATTACCTGCATTGGGCCCTACAACACATAGAAGCTAAGAACTGTTTTCAAATTTGACTATGAAAATGTGGACTGTGCAAACTTTCTTATGGATCCCCTTTGTTTTTATTCGGTTTATGATATGGCCTATTCCTTTTATCCAAATTAATGGACATGTTAAACTACACCTCCCTAGTTTATTATCTCTATCAAAAATATGTATGGAATTCTATCTTTAGTGATGATCAATTGTTAGACGCCCTTAAACATTGATATCTTTGAGTGCATATACCCAATTTGAGGAATTTTATTTGGTGCTATGTTTCCAACCATAGAAATCAATTGTTTCTCAGCACATTCAATCAAGGTCTATGAAAGAATTGTAGCATAATCTTTAAGTGTGCCATTGAATCTCATAGTTATAAATTTGACAAGCAATTTTTGAAGAATGTAAAGGAGAAATTTCAGGCCCTCCATATGCTGATGGACCACTATCCTCCCATCCCAATCAAAAAATATAGACAATAAGGAATTTGAATTTGCAATGATGATCTTTCCTCTCATCAATCCACAAGCCAAGATCTCTTGTCTACTAAAGAACACTCATCCAACAACCATGATAGTAACTAATTTTGGTCATTAGAGTTTTTGTATGGAATTTTATGTGATTCTCATGCAATTAGTTGTTTACATTCTTTCGCTACTTGTTTGGATAGCCCTCTATGCTTTTGTTGAAATATTATAGAATTCTACCCGTTGTAATTACATTATTATTAATAGTATTATAGGTGTACTACACCTATTTCCTAAAAAATAAGAATGGATTATCAAATGGGATGAGAGGCCTCTAATTTATATTTGTTTTCATGAGGAAAATCAATGGATAGGATGCATTGGTTAATGAAGGGCTAGGATTTGAAGAAGATGGAGGCATGGATTGAAGGCTTAGGCTTGTGACAAGTGTCACAAGAGGAATAGAGGTGTAAGAGCTAGATGTGCTCACACATGAGTGAGCACACCATGTGTAAGTAGTAGGATGGCTCATGAAAGGGATGAGTGAAAGAAGTAAGGTTACTACTTTATGACATGTGTAAGAGGTAGGGTGGCTACACATATGTGAGGAGTATGCTCACATGTGTGTGAGCAATGAGTAGGATGGGGAAACTTGTAAGTGATGGAAAGTTTAGATTTTGATCCATGTAGATGGATTTATTGGCTAGGATTAAATGGATAGGGATTGAGAGTGATTTGGATTTAAATATTGGAGGAAATGGTAATGAGAATTAATTAGCCTAAATCAATTAATTAAGTGGGTGTTAATTGATTGATTTAGTTGGAGGATTGAGATATTTATTTAATTAAGGGTGAGAGATAAAGGTAAAGGTTGAATCACTTAAAAATAATAATGATTATTTATTAATTAATGGCTAGGATAGGTTAGAGAGAAGCGTGATTGGGTATCAAAAAATTTAACTATCTATAGGTGTTAGTGAAATAATAATGTTTGGTTAGATTCAAAATAGGTTCATATCATGATAAATTTTTGTGTGATATAATGCAAATGAATGAATGGAATTTTTTTGGGGGGTGGCCATGGTAATTTGATAAAAAAAAATTATACATGATGAGAGATTCAATACTTACACTATTATGAAGAATGGTAGAAGACACAAGTTGATCCCATTGAAGGGGAGAGAAGAAAAAGTTTATGGCAAAACCATAATTTGTCTAAGTAGTTGAGATAAAGTTCCTAGATTTTCTAAGAAATGATAATACATGTTTTCCATTTATTGTAAAGGTATGTAACAATACAAGTGTAATAGACAACACCATAGATGAAGAGAAGATGTCATAAGAAGAAATTTGAATTTATTTGATAGAGTATAACATAGATACCATATCATGTCATATTCCCAATGCATTGCCACTCATAAGGAGTATCATTCATCACATGGCTTTAATATTAGAAACAATTTTACTAAATAAAGCAACACATAGGATGACACTAACAATAAAGGATTTATTAGAGAGTTTGAGCCCATATGTGGTACCAATAGTACTAGCACCCAATAAATATGGTGAGTGGAAATCAATAATATCGTCATTAAGTAAGGATTCCCATTTCCAAGGATGGATGATGTAATGGACTATTTGAGTGGAGCGACATATTTTACCAAGACTGATTTCAAGAGAAATTATCACCTAATCATATTGAGAGAAGGATATGAGTGGAAGATAACACTTAAGATAAATGAAGGACTATATCAATGGTTGGTTATACATTTTATATTAAAAATTTCACTAAGTTTATAATTTGTGATGTTGATGAATGAAGTTTTATAGTAATTCTTGGACAAGTTTGTTATAGTTTACTTGAAAAAAATAGTAAGATTAAGGAAGAACATATAGAACATATCATATTAGTATTTCAAATATTGAGGGAAGAGAATTTTTTGATCAATATGAAGAAGTGTAGTTTCATCAAGACATAATTGGTATACTTGGGATTTGTAATCTTAGTTGAAGGATAAAAGATGGATTTGTAGAAAGATAAATTATTGAGTGTACCACACTAGTGAATGTTGGGGAGGTAGTAGCTTTTCATGTTTTGGAAAGTTTCTATAGGAACTCCATCTTTGTGTGTCATTAACTAAGTCAAGGAGAGGACATGAGAACTATTTTAAGTGGGCATCAAGAATAGATAAGAGTTTTAATTTTTTAAATAAGGTAATAGTATAGCTAGTATTAGCATTACCAAATTTAACAAGGTATTTTAGGTTTATTATGATGCAATTGGAAGCAGAATAAGATAAGTATTGACTTGAGAAAGAAAACAAGTATAATATTTTGTTAATAAGTTGAATAATACAAGAACAATATTATATCTAGTATATGATCAAAAGTTTTATGTTATAATTTAAATGTTAAATAAGTTGAGACATCACTTGTTGCCAAGGGAATTTGTGTTGTACATTGATCATTAAGAATAATCAAGTTTAGTTAAGCTAGAGACATGTGAGATGGGTAGAATTTATGTAGATTATATATTTTTGTTGAAGTATTAGAGTGCAAATCAAACAAGGTTATTGATGCAAATTGAGTAGGAGATGATATTTTTTTTATAGAAATGAGAATAGAGGTAGATGAATTTGATGAATTGAAGCATTTTTATGAAGTTAACCTAGATTTTTTGGAAGCATTAAGAGAATGTAATAACCTATTAAGTTTAGATAAGAGGAGTTTCTTGATTATTTGCTTCAAAATTATATATATTATTTAAGGGTAATAAATTATATATTCTTAGAAGTTCAATGAGAGTATTTTTTTTCTCAAAGAAAATCATAGATAATAATATTGGTGAATGAAACCTTTTTTTACAATAAATATGTAAGGATGTGAGGAGATTGGTTCAAAGTTGAATAACTTTTCAATTTGTAATTAGAGTAGTTATAATGTTAGGTGATATTAACCATTACTAGTTCTACAGAAACCTTAGGAGGATATAAATATATATTTAGCTTCCTAATACATAAAGAGGACATGATTCTATATTTGTAGTTGTGGATAGCTTTAATAAGATTGTGCATTTCATTCTATGTAATAAAACCAATAATGTAGTGCATATACTAGATTTATTTTTTAGAGAAGTTGTGAGATTGCATGGGTTTCTAAGAAATATTATTCTAGATAGAGATGCTAAATTTTTTGGCTACTTTTAGAAGACATTGTGGAAGAAGATGAAAACAAAAAATTAACATATCACTTATAGAGTGGTGGAAAATGAGAAGTTGTGAATAGAATTTGGGAAATTCATTAAGATGTTTAGTTGGAGAAAAGAAAAAAATACTATAATATGATTCTAGTGCAAGAATTTTTTCACACAATAATTAATAAATAAGAGTATAGGGAAGACATGATGTGTGGTTTTATATGGTATTTTTCTAAGGAATCTATAAGATTTTAGAGGCATCAATAAAGAGGAGTACAAAAGTAGAGGAGTTTATAGAATATATGAGGGAAGTACAAATAGAGGTGAGAAATCATTTAGAGAAGATAAGGAAAAATATAATGAGAAAAGAATACATAAGGATTTTTTGGTTGTATATGAGCTGATGGTGTGTCTTAGGAAGGAAGAATTTCTAGGAACTATGGCCCTTCTTAGGAACATGTATCTATATCTAAGACCTTTAGATCCTAGTCCTTTTCACACTTATTTTTTTATGTTAGCTTTGAACAATTAGTCCATTATGTGGTGTATTTCAACCTCCACAAAGTACTATTTGATAGATTTGGAGTGTGCACAAATAGAGGGGTATTGTGATGGTGATGTGTGTATAAATGGTGGTCACAATATTAAACCCTGGGGGAAACTATAAGTTATGAATGATGATATGTTGGAGAACAAAGGGATATGGAAATTGTCACAAAAATATTTATAAGTGACAAAAAAGGGTTGAAATCTAGTTATGATGATAGTGGATGGAATTCACAAATTAGGGGTTTAGCTATGATAAGGGAAATAGGATGATTGTGGCTCCATAATGGGGGAAATAGAAGAATAGGCATAACAAATAGAAGAAAGAAAAGAAAATCCAAAGGAGAATCCACAAATTCAAATATTCAACCTTCACCTTGCTACCTTGTTGCTCTAATGGAGATCCTATAATTTACCTATATTTTTAAAGAAATTGTGGTGATACTAAGTCTTCTAATATTTATTCAATGATATATTATTAAATATAGAAGGGGTTTATAAATGGGCCAATAATATTTTGAATAAAATAAATATTAAATTTAAGATAGCAAGATTTACAACATAAAGAGGTGATAAACTTCACTTTTTTGAAATTTTCTATGGATACTTGTGTTGGGGGCACAAATGTTTTTACACTAGTTCCCATGGGTATAGGTGTTTTTTCATGGTGAAGGTTCTAGGTTTTAGGGGCTACCTAGTAATATGTTCTTAAGGTTATGAGTACTCACATTAGTTTTCAATGATCATGGGATAAAAATGAGTGGAAATGGACCTATATAAATAATAGGAGAATGAACACCAAAATGAGTGCAAAAATATAAGTTGGATATTTTAAATTATATATTTTTTACCCTTTTCATTGTACTTAGATCTTTTATTTAATGACCTTATAAAGAATCAAGATTATTCACACTCTAGAATATTATTGAATATTACCAATGCAATTTTGATTGGAACTTTGGGTTGCATAATTTTATATTTGAGAGTTTTTTCCCAAAAAGTTACTAGTATTATGTCATGTAATTCTATATTCAAATAGATTCAATGCATTACTTGGTAGATAATAGATAGATAAATGTAAGGTAGTCCTTTCAATTTTGCATAAATGTGTAAAATTTGTACAAGAAGGAAAATTAGTCAAAATTGAAAAACTCATAATATCATAGTATTAGATCAAAGTCATTTTACAATACACAAAATTAATTAAGATGTCTAAGGAGATACCATATGAGTGCAACCATGATATACTTTATTTGTACAAATTCCACTTAGAAGAGAAACATAGGAAAAATATGAGATAGATTCAAGTAGTTACTTATTCCATCCTCTTATTCTACAACTTACGAAGATAAAATAATTAAAGAAGCTCAAGTTGCATATCCTATAGTATCTAACCATAAAGGTTTTGATACCTAATGATCCTTATAAAAGAAAAAATACTTATCCACCTTGAGGAAGCAAGAAATGAATAAGGAAAATTTGTGTTTCAAAGACCTAAATTTCATGCTAAAGGCATTACTTCTTCATGGTACCAACAAAAATGTTATGGTTCAACAAATACAAAATTTATCTATGAAGCCACCTCCAAAGAAACAAAAAAAAATCGACATGGAAGGATGTAAATTCCATTGTTCCACCTATTGGTAAGATTTTTACTAAAAGTACAAATTCTTATCAAGAGGAGAGCCATATAATTGAGGAAGATGAGTAACTTGTTCTTATTTTTTTAGGATGAGGATGACCTTTTAGATGAGGATGATACCAATGTTTCTATTTGAGACATTCTAGTATTCTTATGATTTATTTATTTATGTATTTATATTAGCAATTATTTTTTATTTTCTTATGTGTTCTTAGACTATGGCCTTTTTTATGTTATATTTGTTATATTTCTTCCATTCTCATTTTACCTTCTATATTTTGTTTTATGATAGATGTTTGGCTTGAATGATTACTTATGTTCCTTGTATAACTCTCATACTTTCTTATGTTTTTCATTTAGTAACCACAGTTTTTTATATTCCATGTGTAGCACCTAAGATTTTCCATGTTACTTGTTCAATGTTAGTGCTTAGATTGTGTGTTTTCATACATTCCTTATTTAACATTCATGTCTTCATATGGCCCATGTTTACCATTTATGTTATCACATATGACTTTTTATGTGCCCATGTTGCATGATTTATGACTATTTCTATGTTTTTGATTAAAAAAGTAAGGAAAGGGCCCTAATCCTAAGAGTTTAAGACAACATAATAAAAAAAAAAAATAGAAAGAGGACGCGCAGGCTTGAACAAATAGCTAAAGGGCACATAGGCCAAGAAAAACAACAAAATTAAGGAAACAAAGCCAAGAGAGAACAAAAAACTATTGGAGTACAATTAGGACATCACTTGACAATTAATTAACCATTAACTAATTATTAAGTCCCTTATTACTTTAATTACTTAAGCTAAACTTAGGAGTGCTTTTTTATTATCAAATTTGGCTAAATATAGGTCAATTTGTCTCATTGCAAGAGATTAAGACACTTGTCACGATATAAACAAATCCTCATCTAGGGTTTTCATGTTCCTTTTATAAGGATTCTCATTCATTGTAATTAGTCATTCAAATACAATTCAAATTAATTCATTGCACAATCAATTGCTTTTTTGGATCATCCCTTCTCAAGGTTACATGAACATATCAATCGTTTTACTCTTTTCTCTTCAGATGTGATAGGTGTTTTGGTTGCAGGTGATTTCTAGGAGTTGTGGGGTTAACTATCAACTCCAACATGGTATCAAAGAACCAAATATGTGACTTCCTATCCAAATTCTACGAGACCCAATAAATTTTGATCAATATTTTTTCTTGATGTATTTTTGAGAAAAATGATTTCTAGGTTTTGTTCAAAATCATGAGAAACCATCTATGTATTTATTATATTTTGTATATAGTGAGAAGATCTTGCAAAAAATGTTGTCAAACTAGCACAGTGTTGTCATTTTCCCTACAGGTGAAGTTTATTTTTTTTACCAAATCGTGTGTTCTACTTTTTGGAATTAAAAATGTTTTATGTGTTTTGTTGGATACATCAAAAAAAATTATGGGAATTTGTTAGTTTTTGCATGCAATGAGTCAATTTTTCATAAATTAAATTAGAAGGGTCATGTTTGTTGACTATCAACTAGCTAAATTTACCCTATTTTTCAAAAAATCATTAGGTATATGGTGTCAAAATTGGGAAAACCATATATCATCAAAAAGCTAATTTTGAGCACTTTCTAGTGGTGCATGTCTCATCATCGGATTTTTATGCTAGTTCATTTTATTCTCAGTCAAAGTTAGGTCATCATTTATGCTTCTGATCTCAGAAATTTTTTCATGTATCTCCAATTTTCATGATTCTAGTGTTGTTGGAAAGGTATTTTAAAGCTCTTTAGATCCATTTATGCACTCTTTCTAGAAAATACCCTAGCTGCATTTTATTCATTTTTTTTGTGATTTCATATTTTTGCTAATTACTTAGACATCTTGGCACCAAGAAAGGGTATATTTGCATGTGATGATATCATTTGATCTGCTTTACATACACTAAGGTTTTTAGTCTCTAATTTTTTCATCTGAGGAAGTATCATGGGTTTTTGTTCATCCTTTTGTGGTCATCCTAAAAAAGGATATGTATGAGTCTTGGTGACACAACATCCTAACACGTATCAGGTGGCTTGATCTGTTTCCTTATCTTTATGAACTCATACCTACACCAAACACACCAAGGAGTTTATCAACATGGGGTATTATTAGTGATCATGTTGTAGGAGTGATTTTTATAGTGTTGATCTTGACACTATTTGTGTTGTATCAAACATTTATTGTCCCCACAAAATTTGGACTCGACTTTGGGAGATCCATGGAGACCCTCATATCTCTTCATACCTAAAGGATCATGCTACAAATTATCCCATTCCTCTTGCATATGCAGATTTCCTACCCTTTGATGATGATACTTTGAGGAGCTTGAGTATATCATCGGTCTTTCATGTTTTGATGGTTCAAAGATTTGTCTTCATGTACCCACTCTTCAGATCAAGACTACATCACCATCTCTTTCTTTTCCTGATCATCTTGGAATCACCACATCTTTGACCCCTATTGGTTCAGTGCAGTAGGACATTCATCTTCTTTTAGACATAGCTACTTAGGATTCTTATCTTGTAGACATATCATGATCCTTGTTTGTAGAGTCTCGTATTATAGACTTGGAGGACTACTTTTGAGGAAATTCATCTCCTCTTTGTTGACAACCACATCATCAATGTTGGCCCATCATCTTCATAGTTTCTAGAGTTTGTTCCACATAAGTCTTTATAGGTTTCTAGATCAATATCATCTCTTTCTAACATGTGGACACTTGAGCACTTTTCAAAGGCACACATCATATGTATTTGGATTCTCCAATTACCTATGGATGTATTTCTCCCTAAGGGGAGAAATGTTGTTTGCAGTAATAGGTCATTTTTTGTCTTCAGGTGTTCATCATTTACATAAGAGCTCTTTCTTTATGGGGGGATTCATATCATCATTTTATGTCTCATATCAAGGGGGACATCTATTGTACTTATGTGACAAAAATAGTCCTTGGGGGTCACATTGAGTCCTCCTTTTATCCTTCTTTCACTAGTGTAGTCATTTCATTTTCTCTTTTGGAGAGAAGTTTTTCCCATGTGGTTTTCTCCTTTTCTTTAGTTATGAGAGATTTCATTTATTTGTACATGGGTTCCTTATCAAGCCTTATAGCCGAGACCCATCCACTCATCCATCATTGCATTCTTCATCAAGGTTTTTTAGCTTCTCCCTAAGTTGATCTTAAGGGGAGAGTTGGAGTAATTAGGACATCACTGTATAATTAATTAATAATTAATTAATTATTATGTCCCTTATTACTTTAGTTACTTAATATAAACTTAGGAGTGCTTTTTTATTATTAGATTGGGCTAAATATAGGTCAATTTGTCTCATTGCATGAGATTAATACGTGCTTGTCACAGTCTAATTAAATCCTCATCTAGGGTTTACTTATTCCTTTCTTTAAGGATTCTCATTCATTGTAATCATTCATTCAGATACAACTCAGATTAATTCATTGCACAATCAATTATTTTTTTGGATCATCTCTTCTCAAGGTTGCATGAGCATATCAATAGTTTTTCTATTCAAATATGATAGGAAATTTGGTTGCAAGTGATTTTAAGGAGTTGTGGGGTTTACTATCAACTCCAAAAAATATCACAGACATTAGGCTAGAAGATCAGCCTCCAGTCTTCAAGGAGGGTATCCATGGACCGTTCCTATGTTTCATTCTTATGATGGCATATTTTATGTTATTTACATGGCATGATTATTATGTTAGTTCTAATGCTATCTTTCAATCCTCATATGCTTCCTATTTTTACATATCTTGTTATTTACACATTCTATATTTATTAAATTTACATGTTTCTATATGGGTATGAAGCCCATATATTATGATCACATAACTATATGTTTATTATTCATATCATGTGTATATATCATTCATACATGTTTATGATACTTATCAAGCTAATATGTTATGATTACATATTTATGATAGTTATCATGCTTATCTCTTACATCTCACTTGTTCTTACATGATCCTTATCTATCAATTATTGCTATCCATATTTTATCATTTTCCTAAATTGGGGTAATTGTGCCTTTCCCTTATTACAATTTCCTTAACAATTATATCTTGCCTATGTGTCTACATGCATATCACATGATGTTATCTTTTACCATATTCACATGCCTGATTATGATTATTCTATCCTCTCCTCTAATTCCTTGCATCCTTTGTATGCAACTAGCTAGAGGGGAAATATATGTTAATAATGTTCTTTTTTGTGAGTTATGTTTTATAATGATATGCTTATATTCATTCCCACTTCTAAGGAATTTTTACCAACATTCTCTACTTGGTCAAGTTGCTTTTACATTTATTCTATGCTGGAGCAAGTTATCTTTTTTATATTGACCATAATTGTTGATCCTTTTCCACTTTACTTTTATTATTTTCAAGGATAGTTGTTTTTCAAGTAACTTGCATTTTACTCTTAATATATGATAGATGCTACTTATTATATGCCAATTTTGTTTTGTGGGATTTCAATGGAGTTCTTGTTGTGAGAAGAATTAAAGAATGATTAATATTATTTATTCATTTTTTTATCCCTTTGAGTGTTAAAATATTTAATTTCATGTTCACTACTTGTTTTTCTTTGACATGTATCTACCTATTAGTTCACACACACATCAAAGTGGGTGCAAAATATAATGGTTAAAATTATAAGCCTATGCCCTTTTCCCTTATGTTTTGAGTTTGTGTTGATTGAAGTATTCTTAATGCAATAAGAAGTCTCCAAAAAACATATTATTGTTTGGATTTGGTTCATGATATTTCCCTATCATAATCTCATTATCACTCACCCCTAGAGATTTATTCCAATCCTTAGATCCACAATCATCACCCTCAATCATATTGATGAGAGAGGAATTGACCCGTCATTTCTATAGCTACATATTTGAACCTAAGACTTTTTAATTTTAAATTCAAAACAAACTCTATTGGCATCCTTTTACTATAAAGAAAGTTATTCATTCATTTGGAATAATCAAGAATAACCTAGGGGTTATTGAAGAGCATTGCCATAAAGCATTTATGAGAATGTCATAGCAATATTTCCAAATTGTTACATTAACATATATCATTTTAGGTACATTGTGTGCTTTCTTTCTATCCTTTATCTTTGTTCCAACACCACAAAGTCAAATTTATAGTGGTATGGCAAAGGAAAACATGATCCTCATTATTTAGTAAATTTTGCAATAGTGTTCCTAAACATTGCTTAATCCTAAATCATATTCATACATAAGATCAAGGTGAACACATTTCAATCAATTATTTTTTGTCAATTGAGTTTCACAACTTACAATTCAAATTTGCACATCAATTTTATGTTTGCACTCAACCAGTTAAACCAAAGCAAAAGCCAATTAGTGGGTAGATTTTAGAACACCTATCTAATTAGTCCTAACAATATAATACCATGACAAATCAATTCTTGACATCTTTAATTTTACTTTCCCATCTGCAAAATCCAACTATCATATTTAAATTTATATGAACTCCACATTAATTATAATGATCATAATCCAAATTCATTATCCTAAACTATATTTGTTTATCATTTTGATTTCATTAATTTTCTTGGGATATTAAAAAGAAGGTTTCTTTATTTTTATATAATTAGAAAAAAATAGTAACATATTAACAAAAAATGCTTAGTCAAAACTAATGAATTATATTTCAATTGGTGATGATGATGATATATTCTTTGATTACACCATCCACCATGATTTAAATCCTCCAAAAGTACGATTGAACCATATTTGATCTCTAGATAATTTTGACAAACTACTTTATCCTACTCATAACAACCTAATTGAAGTTTAGATATACTTACTCGTCATTATTTTTAAATATAATTATACATCATACTATAATCTTCTTAAAACATAGAGAAATCAATATCTATATAATCTAATTATTTTTCTAAAAACTCATTACCCAAAATATATTATATCTTATAAATTAATATTATCCCACAATTCAACATGGATGTGTAGTACAATCATTGACCATAGGTAGTCTCTAGGATGCCTCTTGAGAATTCTATATACCTCAATTCTAGAGCAACATATCAAGAAAGTTGGACCTTGGCTACTTTTTTAAAACATAGTTAGTTAAACCGTAAACCCTAATGATGAAAAATTGCTAAGTGGAGCAAGCAATTCAAGAGTATGTAAAGGTGGACAAAGACATGGTCTTGTCTTATTGAGCCCTAGATTTGAAATTTTCCCTATTCTAGCCCTACTATTTTGACGGTTGTGGAGGAAATTCCCTCGACCAGAACATCAACTTGCAATCTAAGAATAAATGGGCGAAAGAACAATGTAATGTAATGATTGTTGTCCTCTCTTTGGATCTCCACCCAGGATTATTTGTTGATATGGTACTCATTTGGGGGGACAACATAACGTGTCATAGATACGTTCAAAGTTGTGTGACATATAATAACTGAACTAGAGGGTCAAGTTCTAGAATGGTTCTAAGAGACCATTCATCATGAGGATATGGAATGAGGAACTATGGTCTATTGTTAATTATGGTGCATCTCTCATAGGTTTTATGATAATTTTTATTGGTTTGTGATTTTGTTCGTATTGGGAGCACAAATTAAAGTTATATGAATAATTTTTGTTTACGATTAAAAGTTTTAATCTAAGGGTGTTTAGCTTGTCAAAGTCATTTAGGGTACTGTCTTGGTTTCGTTTTTTTAAAGTTTTAAGAGTTTATGTGATTTAACGGTTGTTTTCTTTGTGGTGTCATGCTCTTGTCGTTTTGTGTGATTGTTTCTATTTATTGGGTCGTAATTTTTATTCACTCCTAGATTTGTTGATTTGACTTTGGGATGTGATCACATGTTCTCTGTATTTATATACTCCAAACTTTGTTGATTTGACTTTGGGTGTGATCTCATGTGAGATCCCCTATATTAATTAAGAATATAGTTGTATACTTTACCTCTTGATTTTACAATATGTTTTTCATTAAAGATAATCAAACAATAATATGACTGTAATTAAACTACCAAACTACCAAACAAATTAATATTCTTAAAACTTTGTTGACATTTACACAAAAGAAACAACCATAAAGTCACCAATTCAACAAAAATAAAAAGAAACCAATTTAATTATGTTGTGCAAGCAACTCTAATATTCGAGAGAGGAGGGGTGGGTCTCGTCAATTAGGGTTAACCCATCAACAAATCGTTGTCATCTTAGTTGGTAAGAGCAACATTATCTCTATCCTTTAGATTCTATTGTAGGTGACTCTACACATTCCTTGGTGGAGATATAGTAAGAGCCAAACGAAAAAGAAATCCCCTAATCTGGAGGGTCCATCCATGGCATTGACATGATGTTGAGATGACATACAAGAGTGATGTGGATTTAAAGACCACTCACCTTGGCCACCATATGACAGAGGTAGTGGCAAGTTCTAGTTAGAGTCTTGTGTTGTTGGTAGTGATGGTAGAGGAGCAGAGGCTCTTTGACTATCATGTAGGTGGTGCTAAGTGGACTTAAACTAGTTGTGTGATCGGTCTTGGTCGGGGGTCTAGAACTAGAAGGTGAAGAATGCGGAACTTTAACCATCGTGTAAGTGTATTCTCCCATTGATTGAATAAAGTTTGAAGATGTTGGACCTCTAACACCACCTTGTTGACTTGACCTTGAATCTACATGAGCACATTAAAGATCACTAGTGATTTGGAGTGAATATAAAAATTAGTATCAATAAGAATTTTCAATCACAAAGCATATCATAACAAGGAGAACCCTACATAATTATTGGCCCTATCACAAAGAAATGCATTGTGCCAAGATTTAAGCCTTAAAGACTAGAAAATAATGGATTCATTGCTAGAACATTTTGTGCATGAAAACAAAACCAAAAAAAAATAAAATTGATTTCTCACAAAATAGACATATTAAATTAAACTAATCAAGATGGATCAAATACATACGAATAAAGAAATCTTATGAAAACACACTAAATAAAACGAAACTTTGAAACTCACAAATATTTTTCAAACTATTTAAAAACACATAAAAATTAACCATTAATAAATAGTTAATTTAATTTTAAAATTTTATAAATTAAAATTTATATTAATTTTGTTAGCATATAAAATTATATACTCCAAATCATAACTTAGAAAATTAAGTGTAAATTCATTTATTTTTGTTGTTGTTTATTACATGTTTGATTTAATGCTTCCATTATGGAACGAACATGTTATATAATCTAGTAAGAGTTTTTTTTTTCCTAAATTGAAAAAAATATTATTTGGCCTTATCAAACATCAATGAAAATATGGAGGGATTCATGAGTATGATCACATGCATTCCCATATGATTGCATATAAGATACGGAAATTTTGGATGTTTAAAAAATGTAGTAAAATGTTTTATATTTAAATTAGAAAAAATATTGATTTAAGTGTAATTGTATGTATTTTCATATTACTATATAAAATAAATGAAATAAGGTTGTTATGAAAACATAAAGTTTTTTTAAATTATTTTTTAGTTCTTGATCTTATAATTATTATATGTATAGATAATATTTTTTAAATTAAAAATACTGGTTATATATTTTGATTGATTATTTTTAATAATGAGATCAACAAATATGTTGATAAAGTTATGATGGAATATATAGGTTTAAATCAATACAAATAATAGTTTTGTTTCTTTATATCATTAGACAATAAACAAAAAAATTAAACAATCTTTGAATTTGAGATAAATGACACAAATGTATGAAAATTCTAATCAAGACATAAAGTTCAAAATAGGAGTAAATATACAACACAATGTTCAAAACAATTATAAGAAATTGTTTTAATAGGTTATGACCTTTATATAGAAATGAGCTAGTCTGAATCAAATTACACTCTCTTAATGAAGCATATCTACTAGCATTTTGTTAAAATATAGATAAAATTTCATAGATTAAACCATTGTTGGACAACAATAAAAACAATAATAGTAAATATTATATTTCTTCGGGGTAAATTATTTAATGTGCATTGTAAATGCTTAAAAAACATTGCATTCCCATGAATTACATTCCCCTAAATAACCACCCAAATTCCCTTATGGGAATAACTTCCTAGAACTAACAAGTAATTTATTTATTACTAAAAAACTAACCTAACAACTAATTTACTAAATGTAAACTTTAAATTTACTAAAATATGTAAACTTAAATTTCCAACAACCCCCCTTAAAGTTTACATAATAAAAACAAAAACAAAATTTAAAAGTGTAAACCTTAAATTCCTACATACCCCCCCTTAAGGTTTACAACACAATAATGAAAACCAAAATTTTGTATTAGCATCAACCTAAATTTTCTGGTCTAGGAAAATGATGTAATTAGCCATCCCTACACCAACATTAGCCCAAACTCCTTTCTCTAGGCAAATGTCTTGAGCATCAACCCAAACTCCTCATGTCTGGGTAAATGTTCGATTACCAGCTCTTCATCAACATTGATCCAAACTCAGGTCTTGTCTGGATAAATGTATGGATTACCAACTCTCCATCAACATCAATCCAAACTCCTCATGTCTAGACAAATGTTTGGATTACTAACTCTTCATCAGCATCGATCCAAACTCCTCATGTTTGGATAAATGTCTAGATTACCAATCAACTGTGAATCGAGACTAACTCCATTATCCACAATAACATAGCTGCAAAATTATGGATCGAGACATACTTAATTATCCATAAATGGTTTGTGGATTCAACTATCCAAAGACCAACAACAAAACTCTCCAAGTTTGTGGATTCAATTATCCACAGACCAAAAAATCACTGCATGCCTCATCTTGCTCCTAAAAGGAATCGAGATGAAACCAATTTTCTTCTCATGCAAAATATCATCCCTGAGTAAGAAGCTAACTCGGGATGATAGTTGTCCTCCTGCTTTTATTTCCTCTAGCCTCCAATTTGATCTTTATATCTTATTCACCAGATATAACATTAGTGACTCTTAATGCATCATTAGTAAATGCATAAAAAACGTGCATACATAGGGATGTTAGGTTCAACTGAGAATGCATCCATTACAATAAAATAATTCTAGATTATCCTTGTAATGCCTTACTTATCCATTAAAAAATATTGCAAGAACATAAAAAATTCCTTATAACCCCTTTACATTCCTTTTGAACCAAAACAATTCACAGTTTATTTCATGCCTCTAAAAATGAAAATTTCAGTGGTCAACAAATGCATAAGCCCAACAAAATGGTGGTAGCCAACAAAAATTCAATATCCAACAATCATTAGTTACATTTATTTCTTCTTAATGCCGCATTCTATTTTTTTTTTTAATTTTAGCACCTAAAATAAATACTCAACACAACATTGAATAACAAATTCAATACCATCAAGTATTCAGCGCCATTCCAATTTATATGCTTCCTGTGTAGCCTCCTTCACAACCCATCGTCATTTTTGATTTGATACCAATGTTAAAATAGAGAGAAAATTTCATAGATTAAACCATTGCTAAACAACAATAAAAACAATAATAGTAAATATTATATTTCTTTGAGGTAAATTACAATGTGCATTGCAAATGCTGAAAAAACATTGCATTCCCATGAATTACATTCCCCTGAATAACCACCCAAATTCCCTTACATGAATAACTTCCCAGAACTAACAATTAATTTATTTATTTCTAAAAACTAACCTAACAACTAATTTACTAAATGTAAACTTTAATTTCCAACAACATTTATGGTAGAAGAAAAGGTGAATAAGAATATGTTAGTAATAACATTTACAAAGATATGAGTTTCATTCTTAAAAAATAAGATGAGGAGCAAATGAAGAGGGAGATAATGTAAGAGGAAAAGAAAGTCATGGAAATGATAGAGGATGATACTAAATAGGAATTTTTGGATGTGGGAGAAATACCATGTATGCGCCTCTAGTATCAAATATTTACTAAAAAAATCTAATACAAGTGTATTATGTATATAAACAAAAAATAAGACAAACATTTCCTACATTAACTCTATGAGGAGAGAAATACAATAATATCATATTTACATAAATTTTAGTAGCATAATGCTATTTAAATCAAAGCTCGGAAAATAAAAACAAGAGAAGAAGAATATAAGCATAGACAAAAGAGAAGAGACATTGATATACACTAGGAAAATCATTTAAAAAAACCTAGCCTCTAAAGCAATAAATCAATGTATTGTAGAAACAAAATAATCACAATACAATATCAAGCTCAAAACCTTGTCATGGAGATTAACAATATAATATAATAATAGACATCATGCTTTATTGTTAATATGATGAATGGTTCTTTAGAGAATGGGTTTTTCTATCAAAAGGGTTTTTTGAGAATAAACATGGTGCTATATATATGAATATTACTTTTATTTCTTTTTACTATTTTTTCAATTTGATGCATTCTCTAAGTGTTGTTTAGAAGCTATTATGCTACCAATTTTTTGTTAAATGTGAAAACATATAATACTCTCCTTGTAGGATTAATAGAATAATGTTTCTTGCTTTCCAAACTATTATGTTATCCATAGTGACCATTTTTTTTATATGAATCATGAACTTTTCCCACATATATCTAGTGATGAGGGCTACACTGCACGAAACCACACAGACACAATAATAGATACCAACACAGAAGATGTGAGATAGAAGATAACCCACTTTCAATTATTTTTTAGAAAAATAATTTCCATATTCAGATCTTACATGCTACAGCCTCATGGGCTTGATTCATTACAACAACAAAAAAACTCTGAAAGAAAAATCGTTATTTGGAGCCACAATCTGCACTAATGGAGCCACCTTCTACAACTCCCTCATATACCTTTTTATTTTACCCAATAATCACCCTAGAATGTTCTAGAAAGTGCAAATTTCCCTTTTGTTTTGGTGCCAAAAGTCTCACCGTTTGATTTATGGCCTAGGATGAAATTTTAATGAAATTCACTTTTTAGAGGGTCAACTTCATGGGGCCATAACTTTTGATCCGGGTGTCTGATTTGCTATTATTGCATATTGTTGGAAAGCTCTTGACGAGCTCTATAGCACATGAACCTATTGTAGGTCAATTCGATGATTGTTTGACCTGTTTCAGGGCCTCTGAAGTCTTCATATCTGAATTTGAAGCTGCATTGGAGAAATTTCCCAAGAAAAAAACGTTAATTTCTCCCAAACCGTGTAGGGTATTGAGGCGATTCTTTCACAACCCAAAATGTTTTCATCTCTACTCCTTTGGGTAAATTTTTAGGTCCATACAAGCCCATTTAGGCCGACTTACTAAAAATAGTAAGTGACCATTTTTCACTATTTTTGATGCCTAATTGTCTTACACCTCTTAAGTGTCATCATGGAACTCAAAACAATAAAAGAAAATAAGGAAAAATAATTTTTTTGGGTGATGCAAGATTTCCCTACACCACTAGATGCGCTTGCATCATCTAGTGAGTGGTGTAAGGCATAAATAAAAATAAAGTGATGACCATGAACCCATCATCATAAGTAACTAGCTATTTTTTTCTATTTAGTCATGAAAATAGTAGTCATTATTCTAAGAATGTATTTGTTATCCACAATACCAAGAGCTATCCCTCTTCAAGGAGTGAATGAAGTATTTCTTATCATTTGAGAATTATTATATTTGTTCTTACATATTAAATATCTCTTTTATTTTAAATATGTAGGCATTGGTGTCAGGCCTCATCACTTCCCAAATGTAACAACTCTACAAATATAAGTTGGATATTTTACAAATATATATATATATATATATATATATATATTTTCTAAATTGAAATAAAATATAATATTTATTTCCAATTCTAATTAAGGACTTTCACATTCAATACAATTTTCATTATAATAATTGAACGTTAAATCACTTTAATTCTATTTCTAAAATATATTAGAACTTATAATTAGCTAGATATTTAAAATAAATTTAATTTATTAAATAAACAAATCATCACCATGATTAATTATTATTAATTAAATAGATTTATATAAATCAAACAAGTAATTAAACACTCTAATTATTTATTTTCGTTTAGTTACTTATCTTACTTTATTTTATTTTACATTGTCCACGCAATTGGATAATTTCAAGATCCTTTAATACCAAGACCTAATTCACCTTCCCTAGTATATACGTCTTGTCAAAAAAAAAATCTTGCCATTAAAGCTTAGTGGCATTATAGATGATAATAATGATTCATAATAATATAATCTCCACACAAGAAATCAACCATGTTAATTAAGCATCAACAATATAATTACATATTATGCACCATGATATTAAATTGATAAATTGCACTTAAAATATAAACATTAATCCACATCCAATTTTCTATAAAATGATAAATTATCGAATCATAAAATTGACTAAAAATGAAGGATGTTACACAAAATCAATTCTTTTTATCTTCTATATAGTAGTGTAATGATGAAACACACTATAAATATTCTTTCATATGTTTTTTCTTCTCTAAGACCCTTTTATGCTTTCAAATGATCTAACCCTCTTTGGTTATCAAACTAATAACTAGAATATTTTTCTTTAAATTTTATTTCATCCATCCTCATCCATGACATGGTAATTGTGCTAAAGGTATTTATATAGGTCTCTTCCTCTCACATTTATTAGTTTTACAATTGAAGTGACATTAACTTTAATAATAACTTGGTATTGGAGGATCTAATAGAATTTTAACACATTCCAAGTAGAATTTCTATATTTTTCTTGATCCAAGCCAATATTGTTGTGTTTAAAATATCTAAATAATATTTTGTTCTTAAGTTGCAAGAAATTTTTAATTTTATATATATCTATATAGATCCTCCTTTCTTTCAAAATAGAGAAAAGGATAAGGAAAGTTCTAATGCACAACAATTTTTCCAAATGTTCACTCATGATTTTGTTCACTAGACAATTCATTTGGTAATTTATTATTAGAGAGGGGATTATTTTTTATATATGATTAAATAATTAAATATATTTTCTCCAACATATGTTATCTAGTGCATTAGGAGATGGTTGCCATCCTTCTCATTTTTATAAAGAATGTGATGAAAGTTCCTTTACAAACCAGTACAAACCACATCTTTGGAGCTAACCCATAGCTAATATCTTCTCTTATGATGGAAACTACATGAAATTTTATCCTTTGTCTAGCCTCCATTTGTCTATATAAATTAAAGTCTTGGAAAAACTAGTTGTTCATGATCCTTAATAAAATTAAAATAGTTGTATTTTTCTTAAAATTTTCTAAAAGTAGTGGTCATTCAATATCCTGGATCATATGCTCACTTGCTCCACTTCCACCCATAGTGATTTGGAATATAGCATGAAGAATTTTGCATCCCAAAACCAACTTGAAGCTCATATCTGAGATACCACCTACCTTTTTCTTTTCATTTCTCCATGTTCAAACGAGTTTAACATGTTGTGGGGGCTACTATTTTAAGGGTAGTGGTAGATTGGTAGAAGTGAGTTATTTAGAGTAAATTTGAATAGAGATTATATACTAAAGTTGAATTATTTGAATGTTTGTATAATTCTAGTTAGGGTTCAAGTGGAAGGTCATTATATCCCTTTAGAATATCACAAGAGAAATGTTCTCCCTCATCTCCTCCTAGTAAATATAGTCTTTCATACTTAATAAAATATTTTTCATTCCATGCAGTTATTAAACATAAATAATGTGATAAAAATGGTGTTGTCTAATCCAAGCATCCTTCTAAAAATTTCTTAACTATTTATTGAAAAAATTGTGGAAGGAAAAGGTTTATTATCCAAACAAAGAAGATGAAAATATTCTTTAACCTATCTTCTTCACTTTTACTTGCATGAACCATTTATGATATGGGAGAGATGGAGAGAATCTTAGGGAGAGATGATGCCTTTTCATTGTTTCCTCCTCTAGGTTCCTTTCCCTAAATGCTTCTACCCCCTCTAGGTATATGCATATATCCAATTCCATACATGCAATTTACATCCTTTTCTACCACCTCAAAGAATGTTGTCTAGAACCACCACCTCCTTACCACTAAAAATATCTCTACAGGACAATTTACCTACAACAATATTACCATCTCCCAAATATTTGGAATTTTTATTGCTATTAACTGACATTGATCCTTTAGTAGTAACTTCTTGTGTACTCATGATACCATCAAGCTCACTAACATGATGGAAATAAAAAGCCTCTCTAATATAAAATGGTAGCTTATTACAAAAGGCCCACTAACTGTCACCAAACTAAATACTATTCAAAAGTCCACTCATCTTGTTATATAAGTGGGTAAACACCATAGATGACCAAGGTAAGAAAGAAATTTGAATTTCACTAAGGTTATAATTATAATTAAAAATAAAATATTCTAAAAAAGAGTACAATAAAATTTCTTAGATCCAACAAGTGTTATGCACCCTACAAACCTGGAAAGTTGAAGAGCAAAGAGGTGACCAAGTGTAGTGAAGAATACTAACTTGAACCACCTAGCCAATGTTAAGAGAATATGAGATAAATAATGGAGGATGATTGTTTGTCTCCCTTCCAATCTTAAAGATTGCAACATTATTTATTGTTGTGACTTATAGCCATTAAAAAAATGGCCTACTACTAATTAATAATTATGAATAATTGAACTAAACTTGTTTTAGCTTAGTAGACTATTTTGATTATATGGGAAAAATAGGTTTTGAAGGGACCCAAAACCCTTTACAACTGTAGATACAAAGTGTTGCTCTAAATATGTAACAATAAGCTATCAACAACAACCATCAACAAAAAAGCAGAAAAATAATAGGAAAGAAACAAGAACCCAACATCAAAGAAACAAACAAAGAAAAACATAGAAAAACACATAACTGGACACTACTTCATGTTTCTTAAGGTGTTGGCCACCTCAAGTTCCTAGTTCCTATGAAGGCCAATCGTGTTCAATAGTTATTTTTTCTTGTCCTCAAAAGTCTTCCTCCAGTTACCCATCCCTCTAGCAGTAGGGCCTTTGGCATCATCCTTTCCAAAAATTTTCCATTTTCCTTTAGTTACCCGATCCTTCTCCATTAGCTCAAAAAAATATAGCTGGTCTTCTCTAAGCTCACTAATCTTGTGGAACAAGACCTCCAAAGAATCTGCACTATTCTTAATAGAAATATGATATGCATAGAGCAATTTCTTGATGTCCGCATTGGTATCCAACTCCTTGGCCTCTAAATCAACTAGGTGTTGTTCACATAAGGACTTGAAATCAATGAAAAAACACTCAAGATCAACAATTCTATCAATCAGAATACCCGAGGTAGAGCCTTTTGGAATATTCTACACATTCTCTTTCAATCCCTTGATTTTGATGTTAACCCTGTTGAATTCCTATAGAGTCTACTTTTAGAATTTGAAAGTACTAGTGGCCCCCGCCCTTGCCATGTCAAGGAGCTCAAACATTGAGGTGGATTCATCATTAAGATAGGAGAAGTCCTCTAATAGGGGGATAACCTTAAGAGGTTCTAGCTTCCCATGCTTCTACTTAACACCCTCCTCCTCCTACATAGGTTTCTCACCAACAGGCTCCACATTTGGTATGTTTCAAATCGAGGATTCATCAATTTCCACCGTATTCTCCTCAAGAACCTTCTCCTTGCAGTGCTCCATGGTGTCCTTTAACACATCTTTTGTGGCCTAGTTCCTCATCTTGGTAATGCGCTTAGAAGCCCTTCTAGGCTTCTCCTTGGTCTCCATGATCACAACATTCTCCTATAAACCCTCCTCCTTACCTCTTGCCTCAACATCAACCTAACCAATATTCATAGCATCATCCTTGGACCTGGAATCCACAAAACCCACTTTCGTGTCATTTCTAGTAGACTGGGACTCAGACTCTTGAAGAATAAGCCACTTGGCTACCTGTTTTCCTTTAGGGTTTCCCTTATTTCTTTTCTTAGAAGGGGCAACCACAGTGGAGGGAGAC
>VDFB02171914.1:0-22964 GCA_007258455.2 Sequoia sempervirens
TGTGAAAATTCCTTGGGGATGAGTTGACCAAGGTACTATTAGGCTTAACTAATCGTGTTAGAGGATAATTAGGGGTTAATGAGGATTAGAAGCCAACTTGCAAAAGTTGGAGGATGTGACACATCCTAATCAAGGATTAGGCATGTGCACATCCTTAATGAAGAGATTAGGAGATGGATTAGGATTAGATGAAAATGACATGTGGAGAATTAAATAAATGTCTACAACTTCAAAGCATATAAATTTTAAATTGTTCATAATACACTAGCTAGAAATGGAAATGAAAGCCACATTTCTAATTTAGGAAATTATTTTCTTGCAAATTATATTCATTGTCATATATTTTGAATTTTTATATTTTATTTTTAAATATTTTATGTAATTCTATGATATATCTTTTATAAAAATATTCTCAATTAAACATAGTACTTAATAAATGTATTTTCTAAAGTTGTTCATGGATTTCAAACTTGAGATTCAATTTGATTTCTCCAATTAAGTATATCATATTGAAATTCAAGAACAAGGTAGCAAATCAATGGTAAATTTCACTATCTATTTCTTCACATTCTTGGGTGCAAGCATTAGGACATAACAATTGCTAAGAAAATACGCCCCTCATATGAAAAACCATTTCATCACATGATTTTGTTTTTTTATTATTTTAAAAATTTCATGTATTAATTTTTCACTACTAATAGATTGTTCATAGATGAAACTTTAACTTGTGTTCACCAAAAAATAACTTCGAACTTTAAAATGTTATTCCGATAGGAAATCTAAATAGAAAACTCAATAATAAAACATTGTAAACTTTCCGTCAAGGAGGAGATAGGTCCAATTGCATACACAACAACTATTACAAACATTTAAGTACGAAAGAGTTGTGATGAACTCATCCAAAAAAAAATCTACTAATGAGGGAAAGATAATTGTCATGTGCTAAGATAATTGTAGGTAGGTGAGATCTGCCCATATCTTACAAAGAAGGTTGTTGATTTATGACTTATCAAATTAATGCCTTTGACATTAGAACTATGAAGAACATTTCTACATGGGCAAGGCCAATATAACATCTATGTGTTAGTTCATTGTTATTGTTCTTTCTCTCACCATTGAAGAAGGTTGTTTATTTGTGATTAACCATTAAGCTTATCGACCTCGATAAAATTGATAGAGAAGGAAAAGGTAAGGCCTGTGTAACTATTTAAGCTTATCATAATGAAAAGGAAACTTGATCTTGCAATGTTAGTACGAATGACTTCAAACACAATCTAATTTTATTAATATTTATTTTTGAATTTGCATACATTTATCTTCAATCAACATTAAATTGTTAATAGATGAAACGCTAAATTATATTTAGTAATAAAAGACTTTAAAACTTAAAATGGTATTTTTGTACGTAATATCAAACATAAAAATTTAATATTGAAATTCTACATTCTAGAGGTCATCAATGTAATTTATTTTAAAACATTTTTTAAAATCTAAACTAGTGTCGAGTATAGATTATTCAAAATAGTAGGACAAGTCTAATTTATTTGGAATGAGTTCAGTTTATTTCAAATGACTCTTGGTTTATTTCAAATAGTTTTTTAAAATTTGGAGTAATAATAAGTTTGTGTCATTAGAGGATTGGCAAGACATTTGAGATTGACAAGTCTCTTGTACACAATAGAGAGAATGATATTATTGAACTAAGATGACAACATATGTGAATAGATATGCATTGCATAATATGCTTTCTTGCAAAAGGGAAAAATCAAAACAATCATTTATACATGTCATTGCCTATTCCTAAGTGACCTTGGGAGCATATCAATATGGGCTTTGTTTTAGGATTGTCTTTGACACAAAAGGGGAATGATTCCTTTTTTTAAGTTGATAGATTTTGTAAAATGATTCTTTTGTTATAAGTAAGAGAAATAAGATGATATGAATGTGGTGAATCTATTCTTGAGGGAAGTGGTTTGGTAGCGATGATTTATAAGGAACATAGTCTTGGATAGAGACACAAAATTTGTTGGTCATTTCTAGAGGACTTTGTAAAAGAAGTTGAACATGATATTATAATTCACTTCAACATACATCCACAATTTGATAGATTAAAAGGGTGGTAAAAAAAATTCTTAGGAAATTGTCAAATTGTCTTGTAGGAGACAAACCAAGAAGCCATGATCTAATCCCAACACAAGCTAAATTTACATATAATAATTTAGTTAATTGGAGCACTTGCAAGATGCCTTTTAAATTGTGTATACATACTCCAAGAGGTGGAGGTGGGTTGCAAGACACTTAAGATGTGAACATGGGTAGTGCCTAAGTAGAAGATTTTACAAATTATATGAAAGAAGCAATGATCAAACGTATCAAAAACTCAAACAAAGAACTATCAAATATAAATAATATGTTGACTTAAAGAGAAGGGAAGTGAAATTTTAAGCAGGTGACTTGGTTCTCACTCATTGAAGAGAAAGAGAGGTTTCCAAAAGGGACCTACTATAATATCGAATGGAAAAAAGGACTATGAAAAGTGTTAAAGAATTTTTTGATGATTGCATATGAGATAGCATTTCTAGGTAGACAAAAGATTTCTCCCATCTTCAATGTTGTAGATTGTACCCTTACCATGAGGGAGAACTCAGTGAAGATGATGCTCGTTTAAATTTGGAAATGCTGGATTATAAACAATTACTTATAAAGTAAAGGCGAGAAATTGAAGAAATCATGAACTTTAGAATCATTGAACAAACAAGAGGTAGATATTACAAATATTATTTGGCAAAATTGAAGGACAAGGCTATTGACGATGCTATTTGGATAAGTCCATCCAAAATTGATTATTATGGCTAGTCATTGGAAGAACTAACTCAAGTTTCATGAGAAAGAGCTCATATTTGTCTTTATCTATCTAGAGAGTTTGATATAGGAGCATCCCTAATTGCATGGCAATTTGCATTAACCAATAATAATAGTAAGTGTCATGTGGCCTTTTCATATGTTGACTTTTAGTTAGGCACCTCATATACATGTCTTATTTTGAGAAAACTTGAAAAAGTTAATTGATATAAGAACTAATTCATGACGGGTTTTCACTTTTATAGATGAAACCATCATCAAAACACACATAATCAAACTCAAGACAAAAACAACCTTTGCTTGTTTTATGTTGTTTTAAACTCGAGGTATACATATTAATTGGTAACTTTAGAATGCCTTTATAAGGAGCTAAATGCATATTTTTGTGGGTTTCTTTAATAGGTGGAGGATCCACCTTTGGGTTTTGTACAACACTTCTAGACAAGTTGTGACTATTTTTAATGCTACAAAATGTATCATTTCACCTTGTCCTTCTATAGAGAATCATTGAAGAGGATCACAACATTAGGTCAGATAATTTTTTTAATTTTTATTTTAACATGAAGATTTTTTTTTATTTATTTAAGGAAAAGTTGAAAGAGACATGAATCACATATTCCTTGCAGATTTTTCTTGATAATAAATAAACCATACAACAAATTTGAATAAACTAACTAAATCAAGAGATAAATTTTGAAATAACAAGTAGCCACAAAAAATAATTAACCATAAAAGTCACATCCTCACGAAAAGAAAGCAACTCTCTAAATCACATGTTTATAACATAACAGAAATAGAACAAATTAAGTTGTTGAAGTTGTCTCTGTTGATGAATTAAAAAACGGTCATTTTAAGTATTATTTCTGTGCACTTTCATCAAGCAGCGAGGTTTAAGAAATTCTTTATTTGAAGCTCTATTTTGATAGTCGAATCAGATATAGCTTATTATTTAAAAAGAAAAAACATGCATGTTATAAATGAGCACCATGTTTGGGGTGCTTGAGTGAAGGATTTGTATGGTGTAAATTGGATTTTATAATAGATCAGAATTTAATGTGTTGAACTCATATGGTGTCACTTAGGATTAGGTGGCCCTTACTTGGAACCCCTTGTCTACTATCAAATGTTTAGATAAGTTTCCATTTTTAGTTCCAGACAGCATAGAGTAAGAGATGCCATCTTGCACCCACAGTAACAAAAACTATTTCTGTACCAATTACTCAACTACAACTACAAGTGAATCCTATAAGCATTAAGACATGCAAAACTGGTAAAGAAAATGGACAGGAATAAAATCTGAGTAATTTCCATTGCTTCAACAAAATTCTAATTTAAAGCAACATGTATAGTCTAAAACATTAGGAGCTCCCATATCAATTACTGCACAAAATTATTGGCAGACTAAACAGTAGTAAGAAACCTGTCAGCAATCATCACCCCATCAACCGGATGAACCACTGCGAAACCCTAAATCCATTCGTGCCTGTAGATTAGCTGCTTCGATAACTATCTTTTTGAGAGTCCAACATCTACACTCTGGAAAATATTAGTATAGCAACCTTTCATAGAGACAATCAGATGACTGAGGAAATTCCACCTCAGAAAGACAGAAAAGTAAACCCCTTCTATGATGGCAATTACTAATGACACTAGGGAATCAAATGTTTCAGCGCACTTTGTAAAACTGACAGAATATCTCACCCAATGTTTTCAAGGGGAAAGAACTGTCCGAAACAGCTTTCACATAATGCAGTATTTTGATTAACTTTGTGCAAAATTTCATAACAAAGGAAAGAAGAGGATACCTATTCCCATCTAAGCTGTTGAGGTTTTAGAAAATTGGCATGTAGGGTTTGCCTTCTATCACATAGCATTCACTGATCGCCCTTCTGATATGATGATTAGTAATGATATTTTGAGTCTCAAGGTACTTATAAAATACTAGTACCATATCGTATTCAACCTATCGATTTCTCTCTTGATAATATTATTGCGTTCGACCTGCTTTAGGTACTCAGCTTGCAATTTTGATTTCTCTTGATTTGCTTGGTGACTTTTTGCCTCAGCTTCCTCTTTCTCTTTTGCCAGCACCCTTATCTCGCTCTCCAGAGCAATCTTTTCTGCTACCCATTTGGATTTTTCAGTTTCCAGAAAAATCCTTTGACCCAACAACTGGGAGATCTCAGCCTTTACCGCTGTGAGCTTTGAATCGGTGATTAGCTTTTGCTGCTCTAATAGAGCATTGGAAACCTTACCAGCTTGACATTCTGAAGATTCATCATCAGTACAGTGCCCTTTTTCATCTGCAGTAGAGTGCCCTTTTGTTTCCAACCTCACCTGCTTGCGAGAATCTTCAGGGGAGTTATGTCTGGGTGGAGGAAAAAGTGAGGGCTCCTCTTGTCTCATAAGAAAGGATATGAAATGCATCCTGGGACGCCTAATTGTCGTTCTGGGTCTCTTCGTCACAATGGCTTCGTCCAACAGTAGTGGCGCTTTGCTTATCTTTCTCTTCTTCTTGAGAGAATTTTTTGAAGAGGATTGCAGATGCCCAGGTTTGATAATATAACCTAATATGTTTGAAATTCCTTGTTTGGTCATCTTATTTTCTTGTGCAGTCTTGGGAATGTTCCTTCCACAGAGAATGAATGCATTGATGTAGGGCTCTCCATCTGATATAGCCTTGGAGGGCATGGAAGAGTTGTTAAAGGCCTCGAGTGCCAGAGCCTGAAGGATTGTTGGGTAGTCAAAGCGACCCCCGCCATTTTTCTGGATACGCCCAATTTGAGACAGAATTCTCCCCTTAATGAAGTTACACCAATTAAATTGAACGCCCCTGGATAGCTCAATTGCAGTCTGGACATTTTTAAATGGAATGACCTTTTCCTGTTTTATGCCCAAAAGTCGATAAGCTAAAAACTTCGCAGCAAATTGAATTGCAGGATCCCTTATAAGATCAAACCGTAATCCCCTTGCAGCGGTTCCGTCTTGAGAATTTGTAAGACTCATTATCAATGTAGTTCGGTCACAAGGAGAATAATGTACAACACCAACATCCTTACCAGAGTTCGGCAGTGCAGTAATTCGCTGAATATTCTTCTCTGTGATCTCAAGTACATGCTTCCCAATAGCCAGCTTACCATCTTCCATACGCTCTATAATTGCACCACACAGAAAACATTCAACTCTGTAGACAACAGCCCCTAAAAATGGCACAATCCCTGCTCTTTGAAAAGCAGAGCGCTGGTCTTCATTCAAATCCCTTTCCCATGCCTTCTGAAGAATATCAACACTTGCTTCTGTGATTCGAACCGACTTTCGAGCAGATCTTCGACGATCCATTTTTGAAAAATGGTCTAGTCCTCAAGATTATCCGAGATTGCACAAGTGAATACTTCGCCTTTTCCAATGGATGGCTTCAATACGGCACGCTGCACTGTACTCCATTTGTAGTAGGTAAATATAAATACTTTTCTTGTCAACTTGTCCACATCAAACTAACTTAGAAACATCACATTATCTCAAAACCTTTCTCAATACCCTCAATAAATACTTGTGTTACCCAAGTACCAGAGGTACTAACGCACGTTGGTGACATCCTGCATGATAAAGGAAAGCACATTGAACGAAAGATATGGGTAGGAGTCAACCAAATTTCGGGGTTAAACTTAGAGACACTATATTGACTTAGGATATGGGAGCAAATAAAATTTAAAAAGACAATGGATATTTAGATACAGAAAAAGATATAAACATAAAAAATATATTTATTTTTATACTCTCCCTGACTCAGTCCAGTGGCCCAACAGTCCATACCTTGAGTACTTGGGGCGCCCTGCGGGTGGACGCCATAGCTCGCATCCAACAGCGAGAGCCAGAAGTTGAACCTGAAATAAACATAATAAATATTACATATATGTAAATATGTGTAAATATAGATAAAACAAAATTAAATAAATTAAAAATTAAAAATATGAAAAATAAACTCAATTACACATAAAATAAACTATTTATTAATATATAATTATATTATATCGCTTTATCAAAATAAATTAAAAAACATAAATCGTTACATATATACTCTTCATAAACTTATCTAATAGACATATAATAACAGTTTATATGTGATGTTGTATTACTGATCTGTTCAAATAGACGATAATTTCAACTCCTATTCCCCAAATACTAAATTTAGGGACAATATTTCGAAATTATTTGTTTTGGACAATCATTTAATGGAGCCGTCATTGGAGACACCAATGTTTCAGCCAATGAGATTGAGACAAATAACTTAATTCAGAGGGCAATCGCTTGTGCAGATCAACATTGGGATATGTGAGATTTCAAATAATGTGAAAAAGAGTTCAAATCTCACCTAAACTATGTGATTTGACAACTGGTGTTGTATAATGTGGGCAATGTCTAATCAGAATGGTATGCTTATTGCCTGTAATTTTTAATTAATTGAAATTCAAAATTTAATATGTTTTAAAATTTTAATTAATTAAAATTATAGTTAAATGGGTATTGAGTATGTTGGATATATAATAATGTATAAATGTGTGTTTTGGTTAGAAATTGATTTTATGAAGTTTTGTCATTTAAGTATATGTTGAGGATGGATTTTAGCTAATAAGTAATAATATTTAAAATGTGTTATCAAATGGTTGATTGGTAGAAGTATTTAGAGTTGTGTTGGTTAAGATATTTTTAGAGTTAGTTTGTGTCATATTTGACCAACAAAGTTATAGTATATGGTTTCAAACAAATTCACTGCCAACAATTCACTGACCACCAATTCACTGCCAAGAATAATTCATCGCATTAACAATTTTTAATATATCCAAGATATTGAGATTTTTTTTGCAAAAGAATAATTTTCACTGCGTTAATAATAAAGATGATTGATATTGTTGTATAATTGGTTTACTAGAATAAAATTGGAAAAAATCAAAGAATTAGGCTAATTTAACCTTAACTAAAGTTAGTTTTATTCCAAAAATAATTGTGCCCAATGCTTTTGAAAGAATTATGAAAATAACATGACTAAAATGTGTCACAAAAGAAACTTACATTACATTCTAATCCAAACCACATCAAAGAAAAGTTCATGATGCCAAAATATTGATTATTTTCTTATATACTAAGGAACTTTGTACTTCTTATCTAGTTTGAAATTGAGTAAAAAGAGCATGTACAACCCATAAATACAAATCATAGACTTATATAACCTTTGTGCTAGCCATAAAATATCATTTCAAACATATGGTAGTCTAAAGCTCTACTAAAACCTATAAATATATAATACTCCCTTTGTCTAACCATTTTGGTTTTGATTTCTTGATTGTTAAAAAACCAAGCCAAAGTAAGTTTCAATTACACATTGAAATATCCATCTAAGGTATTTCTTAGGTTGGGGGATTTGAATGTGAGGTTAGCTACTAGAAACCATAATTTAAATTAAGCCAAGTGCATGAAAATAGCTTCCTATACAAATCTAAGTGAGGGAGATATTAAAAATTTTATTGAAACCCTTAACTATTAAAGTTTACATGCACGTTCAAATTAACTTTAAAAAATATTCAAAAAATAACAAAATACCACAACTCATTGTATAAGTGGGGAAAATCCTTTCAAAAGAAAAAAAGCCACACTCCAAAGCATGACCTGGTGTTTTAATAGTAAATATAAATTTACAATACAATTACAAAGCTATGCTCTTTAAGGAGACATGACACAACAACTAGATTTTAGAGTAATTATGCCAGCATAATAGTATATGTAAATGATCTCATTATACAACTCCAGTCCTAACACTTGAATTTATATAGTTTACAAAATGCAAAGAACATGCACATGTAAAACTCACACCTCTCATAAAAACTTTCCACTTTCAACTTTGTCTTTAGTTATCTTCAACAAATGAAGCCCACAAATAATAAATAATAAAATGGGGAAATAAATAAATAAACATGCTAGGAATAATCAAAGTTTAAGGCACCTTTTTTCTAACATTCTCCCACTTATCAAACACCTTTGATGAGCCAATGAAAATAACAAGATTTCAATTACTAGGGTTCGTGAGGCCCATAGAATCCAAACACCATGTGAACTTGTCTATGTTCATGGGCTTTGTCAATGCATTTGCAACATTCACCAAAGTGTCAACCTTATCCAATTTCACCTTCCCACCTTCCACCATGTCACTGATAAAATGTAACTAAATAAATGTGCTTCATTCTAGTATAGAAAGTAGGTTATTTTTTCTAATCAAATTGCACTCTAACTATCACAATAGATGGTAATCACCATTGCATCAAACCCAACATCAAAACACAAATGCCTAAGAAAAATGGATTCCTTACAAGCATTAGTAGCTACCATGTACTCTAAGTCTATCATGGATAAAGCAACTACAATGTGTTGCTTACTCATCCAACTGATAGCACCACCAAACATCATGAACTCATATCCACTAGTGGATCTTCTACTATCAATTTCACCTATCAAATTTGAATCCACATATCCACAAATAAAAAATGAATGTTGAGGTTTAATAGGATAACCATGAAAACATAAGAATACTTGGAAGTACCCAACAAGTATTTGAACACTCTCTTAACTACTTCTCAATGTACCCATCCAATATTAGCCATAAATCAACTCATGACTTCCATTGCTTGGGAAATATATGGCCTTATACAAACCATGACATAAATTAAACTACCAACAATACTCACATATGGTACTTTGGTATGTCCTCCATCTTAGTAGGATATTTTAGACAATCCTCTATAGATAGTTTTGTTCCTTGAAAAGTAAGAACTACCAAGGATCTACAAGTTGTCATGTTGAATCTCTCCAACACTGAGTTCATATACTTGCTCTAGCTTAACTAAATCATTATGTTGAATCTATCTCTTCTTATCTTCATTCCCAAAATGTACCTAGCTTCCCTTAGATATTTCATCTCAAGTTGTGTTGATAATTGAGACTTCAAGTCAAAAATCATAGATTTACCATTTCTAAAGAACAACATATCATCTGCATACAATGCAATAATGAGAATGTGCCCATTATTTTTTTCTCAGTTAGTTAGGCTTAAGGGATTCATACCCCATAAAAATTTTGGAAAGTAAAATTGATATAGTGCATGCCTTGGATATAGGGGTGCATAAAGATATCTAATTATGATCATTCTACCTAAAATGGTAAATGCACCCAAACTATAACACTGTTTAATTTTACCAATAGTTATTGCAGTCACTAAAAGAGAGCTTTCTAAAATTCTACAATTTTCCCCCTTTCTTATAAGATCATTTGGATCTTAGAGTTTCATAGTTTAATATTTAGCTCCATGTTTGGTGTGGGAACGAAGATGCATGTTGAAAATTACTTCATTTTTCTTTATTTTCCTTTGAACAATTTTCCAATCTCTTGCATTTGTCTCGTCATTTGTGGCTACAACCTTTTCCTTTGGGGGACTATTTTCCCCCCTAGGAGACAATATTTCTAATTCCTCTATTTGATTTTCTGATTCTCCATTCTATTTATGGTCTTTTGAAGCCTAAACACAATCCCTTCTTGAGAGAGACGATCCATCTAGTGCCTTGGATGTTGAAAGAAACAATTTATCCTTTAGACATGAACATCCCTATTTATTTTCTCTTGGGTAGCTTGGGAATTAGATACTTGACAAGACATGGATTCATATTTTTTTCCATCGAGTAGTGGTAGAGGGATACATCTCTTTTCCAAGTGACCTAAATTTCATTTTCTTGTTTGGATCAGTTGGCTACTATGTGGCCAATATTGAAACATCTACAACTGAAAGGTAATCCCTCATAATATAACACTTGCTTCCAAAGCCCTTTTATAGTTTTGAGAGAGATATCCACTAGAAGATCCTTTGTGATATCTATCTCCACCAGGATGCAAGCACATATAGTATGTAGATAATTTGATGAACCCTCATCTACATCTAGAAACTTTCCCAATGAATTACCCATAGCTTCAAAATAGGAATCAAACCAAAATTGAAGTGGAAGATTTAGGATTCTTACCCAAATTGGAATATGTGATGGGGTTAAAAGAGGGATATTAGGGTTTCAACATAAGCAGGTGCTCCTCGTAGCTCCATTGATAATCACAAAGATTATGTGGTGATCTTGGACATTGTAAAAAAACACCATAAAATACCTTGTACATAAGGGTTATTTGGAGATCATCATCCAAAAGGGGCGTCATGTTTCTAAAATCCATTCGTGTAGCTTAGAGAGGCTTGGAAAAAATCCTTAGAATCTTCCAATCAGACCCTTCTCTATAAAAACCTTCATTTTCAGCAAACTCACACTCTATTTCCTTGCCAAAATTCACTACTAGGGAGGCATTGATGCATTGGAGGGGTTGGACCCTCGATTGGAGCATGGGAAGAGTCACTTCTCTCCCTTCTCTCTAATACACAAGTAAGAATGATGCCCCATTTCCCCCCCACATATGGTCAATCATCCTACTTGTTGATGTCCTTGAATTTTGGAAAAAAAATCCTAAGTTTGTGCCCCCAAGAGTGCTCCTTCTATGTGTGGAGCAAGAAGCCCTAACCTCGATAGGATACGTAGTAGCGCTATCACAATATTAAATGATTTACAAAATTAATATGAGAATGTGACAATTATTAGTTTTGTAGTAAACATAATGATTGGATTTAGACCTCTAAAATCCCAAACTCAACACATAGGTATCAAACTTTAGGTACCACAACCCAGGAGACTATTTTAGACCATACTTTTGGTGTAATTAAATGTCTTGTACCTTGTCCTAGGTCTTGATTACACCTTAGTTAAGTTTACTTAGGGACCACATAGGAGGTTGTTGGAGATTTTCACCTTTGGTGGACTTGACATCTCATTACCACATCACTTCCACCTTTTGTGGACACATCATGTGATTATCTCTCCACCTTTTGTGGGTGATTATCACATTATCACCTTTCCACTTTAGGTGGAGTGATAACTTTTCATAGTTGTCACATGTCATAAGATTACGACACTTGTCATAATCTTATGCCCTTCTATGTTCTCACCTTGGCTATATATCCAAGGGGTCTCCTATGTACTATTAGCTCATTACATTCTATTATATTGACAGAATACAGTTTATTCTTGTCATCTTGTTTCTATCTCTCTTATGCTTGTGCTTTCTATTAGGCCTCTAGATCTTGGGTGGCTACCTTCATAGCCAATTCTTACATGGTATCAGAGCTTTTGGAGTGCCTTTAGTTAGTCTTTTGGAGAGATTCTTGGAGGGTTCCATTTTTGGCCTTGTATTGCAGGTGCATATTGGGGAGCTTGTTGCATCAAATCTGAGCTCGCCATTGTGTGGAGTGTCCGAGATAGTCAGATTTTCCTTTTGTTTCATCTTAGTTGGACATCGGAGGCCAAATCTACAAAGGGTTGAAGATTGGAGGTGGTTGCCAGATCCAGGAGTAGCTACCACTTTGGAGCATTTTCAGCCGAAAAGGACCTCGCCATCGTGCTCAGAAGGGCCAAAAACCCTAAGATCGACCATGCCAATTCGTCCAAATCGGAAACAAGTTGTCCGTCGAGGCAAAAAATTTGTTAGCGAGCGTGCGGCCTGCATCATTACTGGGATCGAAAATATTTTTCAAAAAAATTGCCTTTTATTTTCTACAAAATTTTTCAAAAATCATTGAAAAATTGTATTTTCAGCGGTTTGTAAAGTTTTTTAAAATTAAAAAAAATCAATTTTTTTTCGCACCCTTACCTTAACCTCAACGACGATGAGGGTACTATCATTGGGCTAGTGGGCAAGTGGCCCCCAGCTGTGACAATTGTTAGTCGAGAAAAAAAGCCGATGGTATTTTTAAAATTCCGGCATCTTCCATAAAGCGTCGAAAAATTAGACAACCAAGAATATTCAGTAGAGCTGAGCATATTAACATTTTCTACGGCGAGGCGACATCCATGAGCCAGGGCATACAGCCGGGGTTTATCGATTTTCGACGTCGCATGCGTCAACAACTTTTTGAAAAATTTGACCCCTCTCCATTAAGCTTTTTGATTTTGCGCCAACTCGAGGCTCATATCTTGATCATTTTGAGGCCTTTTTTCGCAATTTTTTTATTTGGGATAATTTTTTGTGTACATCATATAGTGGTAAAGTTATTTTTCTAATTTTGTTGCCGCGAATTTACCTCTAATCCATAGGGTAGTGCATGTTCTTGGAATCAAAAAACACTTTGCTTGGATCTTAAACATTGGAAAACAAACATTCAACTATGATCATCAAATTTCAAACCCTTTAGAAGAATCAAATACCTTTGACAAAATTCAAGTGTTATTACTTGCCCTAGGGATTCTATCCTTAGAGGCTTCTAAGCATTTGAATTTACATCTTAATTTTCTCTCATTAAAGTCAACAATAGGAAACTTTTTCCTTAATTTCCTTGATTTCCACATAATGGACTTTATGGGATGAGAAGAAATTGGGACATTAGACATTTAGTTTGAAAACCTAATCAATGAAGTGTTTGTGGTAAAAAGAACTCATTAAGAAAAGATAAGAAACAATTGGACCCCACACATGTGCTCTTCCAAATGATTTCCCGAAAGATCAAAATCTGAAAACCAAAGTCCAAAGGTCTTAGTCAAAAGATCACAAGAAATGATTGTCTATGCTTTATGAATTTAGAGAAAGATTGACCTTCAACTTTTACAAACGTGCATCAAGGAACAATCCAAATTTTTATTCATTTTACTATTGTCAATATCGAAGTTCATTTTACTATTGTCAAAATCGAAGTCTCTTTCAAAGGTTTGAGTATCTCACATAGGAAGTATTAGAATTTTCTTCAACACCTTGTTCTAGTAAACAAAGTCTCTCTAATTATCTTAGGATCAAAATGAAAATACTCTCATCCATTCTTCAAACATCAAAATAAAAAGTCACCTCACAAACAACTCTTGGAAATCTTGAAAAAATCCTTTGTGCTAAACTTTGGGAAAATCCTTTTAAATCAAAATCCCAATCATCTTGTTTGACCAGGTGTGTGTAGATGAATCCTTCTTTGCACACTTAGTTAAATTATCATCTTGTGGACAAGTTTACTCTAGGACAACATCCAATCTCTTATAGTTTATGAGTTCATTATCCAAACCAAATCCAATCAAAATCGAAATCAAAATCAAATCAATCCAAACTCAAGATCCAAAATCGAAATCAAATCAAATCAATCCAAAATCAAGATCCAAAATCAAATCAAACATCAATCCAAAAATTCCTAAAGTTTAGTATCCTCTTCAAGGTTTCCTAAGAGTTCCAATTGTCCACCAATCATCCATCTCTTATTATCTCATCATAATCTTTGATTCTCAAATATCTTAGAATTTCTTTTTTTGTACCTAAATATTAGATCAATCCAAAGAATTAGAGGTTCATCTCTTACATTCTTGAAAATTGATCCCTATTTTATGGTTCAAACTAGATTTCAACACAAGAAGAACATGGAAATGAACAAAGAAACATCCACTTTGAGTGACTTGAGTCAAACCGCTTATGAAATCAATCCTATTGGATCTAACAATCCCATGCTCAATATTCCTCCACTTCCACAAGATTCTCAAGAGGAAGGTCAAGTAGAAGACATCACCAATAGTGTCTTAGGGATGAGACAAGATCAAATTAATTAAATGGTCCAAAATCTTGAAACTCACAGAATTGTCAATACCATGATGAAGCTCAATCCCTCACAATACATGCTAGAATTGGCTAAAGAAGGGGCTAAACTCCCTTCCAACTATGATGTGATCACTCTTGTGGAGAAGCCTCTTGGGATTATGCCCCCAATTTCATTCACACCTGCATTTCACAGCATCACTCAAAACATCCCCCAAATCACATCATCCATTGCTCCAACTCAACCAATTTTTAACAAGGGGAGCTCATTGCTTCATGCACTTCAAACACACCCCCTTGTGAACAACCAAGATTTGGATGCAAACACCATCTTGGGTCAATCTGTCCAATTGAATCCGCTACACGCATATGTTCCACTCACTTTCCATGACCCCAATGACCGATCATCTTTTCACGCAACACTGGCATATCCTCTCAACACATAAACATCTCTCCCTATGACTTCATAAGGAGAAGGTGGCCTATTTGGACAAGGGGGAATCTTTGATCCCTCATCATCATCATTTCCACAAGGGAACACACCACCCATATTTCCACCACTTCCACCTTTACCATTAACATCCACATCACCCCTTAGTTTAGGGCTACCTCCTTAACCACCACTCAATCAACAAATTAAAAACAACCCCCCAATCATCAATCAAAAAATCATACCAAATCCACTGATATTTCCATCAATATTGCAACAATAGATGGTAACCATCCAAGCAACCTAGGAAATCACTGCACCATCCATAAATGTCATCTCTCAAGGACCAAGCATATCAATCGCACCATCTACCACACAAATACCCACCATCAATACAATGACACCGCTCATCACAACAACACCATTTTGAATCTGTCACCACCACCTCCACCAAGACCAAATGTGGCCAACCAATATAGTCTCATGTTGCAAGCAACTCAACAAGCCCATCAAAAGGAAGTTCAACAATTCGAAGCTCAATAAGCAAAAAACACGCAAGCTGCATAACAAGCTACTCAACAAGTGCAAGAAGCTCAGGTTGCACAACAAGCACAACAAGAACAACGGGCTGCTCAAGCTCAAGCTTTGTCTGAACAACGACAAGCCGCCCAAGTTGTGCAAGCAGCTCAAGCTACACAAACTGCACAAGCTGCATAAGCTTCCCAACAAGCACAAGCTCAATACCAAGCTCAACAAGTGCAAGCACAAGCTCAATACCAAGAACAACTGCAAGTAGCCTGACAACAAGCATATCAAGAAGCCCTGCAACAATACCAAGAACAACAAGATGTAGCCCAATTACTATCCCAATAACAAGTGTTGTTGGCACATCAACAATAGGACCAACAACAAGCGTTGTTGGCACAACAACAAAAAGAAAAACAACAAGCATTATATGCACAACAACAAATGCAGGCCTATCAACAAGCCTTGATTGCACAAAAAAAATTGCAACAAACTCCCACTAACACATCCAACACTCCACCCGTCACTTAAACACCTTGACCACTTCAAAACACATTTACTCCATCTCTCGATCCATAAGACGACGTGACAACACAAATAAAATTGCTCTCGTAGCAAGTGTTGTATCTCCAATCAGGGAAAACAACAAAGACACCAAGAAAATTTTGTCCCTATCCATTCGACAAGATCCTTGCAATGGTACCATTCCTAAAGGGGTTTGAAATATCAAAATTCAACAAATATTGTGGGACAGGAAACCTTGAAGACCATATTAGGGAATTCCAAGTACATTTCCTATAGGTCGCATATGATGACGCATATCTGATGCAACTATTCCCTTGAAGTTTGGCTAGTCCTGCCATGGAGTGGTTCTGTCACCTTCCTCCTAGCATCAAAAATTTCCAAGATATTATAGATGCATTCATAAAAAACTACACATTCACTATAGGTAAGGATTTCAATCTAGAGGAACTATCGAATCTTAAACAAGCTAAGGGGGAATCATTCGCTTCCTTCTTAAATCAATGGCGATCCAAGGCCAACAAGAGAAAATGGGCCATGCCAGAAGAACAAGAAGTTTGCACCAACATTGCCAATCTTGAGAAAACCTTGGATTTCCATCTTAAGATGCAATGTATCACCATGTATGACCATTTGATCCCTAAGGTGATCAACATTGAATGAGCCCTTATTGTACAAGGGGGGACACCCACATATCTAGAACATCAAGACAATCACCCTTCCACCAGCTATAATGAGAAACCTCACATGTGGGAGAAGAACATAAATCTCACTAATGATTGTGTGGTGGATTCCAAGGTCCTAATTAGTTCTCCGAAACAAAATACCTAGACTAACCTACAACCAAAAGGAATCAATCAAAACAATACACAAGCCAATGTGGTATCACAACAACTAGCAAACAATGAAATCAATAATCTAAACAATCAAGGGGGACCACCCCCATGAAACAAAAATTCCCCCAAGAGAAAATACACTACTCTTGGGGAACCAGTTGAATCAGTCATGAAGAAGCTGATAAACGAAAATCTCATCAAAATTCCTACTTATGAGAACTATAAGAAACCCCAAGTGAAACCACCATGGTACAATGAAAGCCACCTTTGTGATTTTCACAAAATCAAGGGGCACACCACTGCTAGTTGTATGAGGTTGAAAATTTTGATCCAAGACCTCATCGATAAAAAAATCATATATGCTGAGCAACTAAATGGAAATCAAGACCTAAAAATATACACGAATTCAATGCCAGATCATAATCAAGGGAACAATCATGGAAATACCAAGTATGCCAATGTGAATCATGTGTACGATCATTTTGTCACATCCCTAGATGAAATGGTCACTATTGTTAGCATCAAGGGATCCAAAGCTAATTGTGGAGTCACCACACACGGTGGCAAGGTCACCATTACTAGATCATCACAACCACCTAGGGAATCCACTTCTAATCCAAAATATGTTCCAAATGGCTACAATTCCCTAGACCAGCTAAAAATAACCCCTGCTTAGATCTCCATCATCGAGTTGCTGAAGATATCACCTGCACATAGAAAAATCCTAGAGGAAGCATTGGCTTCATCCACCATCTCCATGGATCTAGATAATGAACAATTCAAAGCTATGGTCAGAAATATCACCACTCCAAGTCTCCTAACATTCTCTAATCAAGACTTCCCCTCCCAACCATCTCATAATTGTGCACTCCACCTTGAATTCCTAGTTCATAAAAAAAAAGTCAAAAGGGTCTTGGTGGATGGGGGTGTAGGTCTAAACATTTGTTCCCTCAAATTAATAAAGAATCTAGGATTCTCAAAGGATGCCATTGAAAAGGTAAGGGCATCACAATCAGAGTGTATGATGATCAGGAAAGAGTGTCTCAAGGCACTATCCAACTCCCTATCCAAGTAGGTCCAACCATTATGGAAACCACATGCCAGGTTCTTGACCTTGATTTACCTTATAACATTCTCCTGGGGCATCCATGGATCCATGGGATAAAAGCAGTCGCATCAACTTTCCATCAGTGCATCAAATTCCCATATCAAAATCAAGAGGTCACAATTCTTAATGTATCCAAAATCAACGTCATTATCCAAGATAATGGGTGTGGGGATTACAGAATGAAGAAAAGTGATTTTGTCATAGGGGAGTTACCTTAATCTCCTAGGACTCACGGCCAACCCCAACCAGTTGAAACATCATCCCATACCTTCAAAGAAGACCCCTCTAGATTCAAAAGTTGGGGGGATCTAAGTCAGGAAATAGTAGATGAAAGAGACATATTCGGTATCCTATATCAAGATGAAAGGATCATGCCTGATCTTCTAATAGATGAAAGTAGCAAAAGACTACAAATGATGCTTGGTATGGGCTATAACATAAACAAGAAGATTGGAAAGAATGAAAATGGGCTTCTAGTACCTCTCATTTAGGAGAAGCGTATGAGAAATATTGGCCTCAGATGTACCCCTTTGAAGGTGACCATACTTGGAAAAAGTGCCTTGATTAGAAAGGTCAAAACTCCCCCTCAACTATCAGCATCCACCCTTCAATTACCAGTATCCACAGGTCAAGTCATAGACAAGTTTACCTTTGACATAACTGATGTGTGTAGTAGTGATGAGGATCCCATAACTGACTTGCCTATGCTTTTCAAAGATTCCTCCCTACTGATGATTAGCACCCTTTCTTTTGAGTCAGACCATCAAACCCATGAAATAAACCCAGTCTATCCCCATCTCATCGATTACAACCAACAAGGACCAAAAATTCTAGACACATTCAAAAATGATGAGGCACTCTCAGAATTCATGGGTTTATAGGATACAATGCCATACAGAGATCACAAGGCTGGGTTTGACATCATACTAGACACACAGGCTTATTACAGGGAAATGATTGAATCCTTTAGTCACAAAAGTAAAAATCTAAGAATAATCTCTAGGTCTTTGAGTGAAAACCACACTGTGGCACTCTCTGACCTAAAAATAGTAAAAATAAAGGATGCATCCAATGGTGAAAAAATCTCTAAGGCATCGAAGGATGAAGGATTCAATATTTTTATCAGTACAATACATTAGGCGAAGTCAGTGGTCCTAGTAGAGAAGTGTAATCCAATCAACCTGGGAATAGAGAAACTACCACACATAACATTCTATGCAGAGTCACTTTTGACAAAAGAGCAAGAATTCTTGGTTGCCTTCCTAAAAGAAAGAAAGAAAAACTTTGCATGGACCTATGCTGACATGCCTGGGCTTGATCAAGAGGTTGTGGTTCACCACCTAGCTATGTATCCTGAAGAAAATTGATTAAGACAAAAGCTAAGGAAAATGCATCCCCAAATAGCATTATTTGTCAAAATGGAATTACAAAAGCTCCTAGATGCAGGGTTCATATGGCCGATCGATTATCTAGAATGAGTCTCAAACCTTGTACCTATTTCAAAGCCCACTAGGGGAATCTGTATCTGCATGGACTTCAAAGATCTAAATAAAGCATGTACCAAGGATGACTTTCCACTTCTGAACATTGCAATGATTGTGGATATGATAGCAGGACATGAGATTTTATCATTGATGGATGAATTCGTAGGATACAACTAGATCATAATAGCAAGAGATGACCAACACAAAATGGCCTTCACTTGCCCATGGGGGACATATTACTGGAATATGATGCTGTTCGGATTGAAAAATGCAGGAGCAACCTATTAGAGGGCCATGACACTAATATTTCATGACATGATCCACAAAACTGTGGAAGATTACGTGGATGATATATTGGCCAAATCAAAGAAATGACGAGATCATATAGTCACATTGGGCTCCATCTTTGATAGGTTAGAAGAATACAAAGTCAGACTCAATTCAAATAAGTGTATCTTCGAAGTACAGTCAGGAAAGCTCCTTGGGAATATTGTGTCTATGAGAGGGATTGAAATAGATCCTGCTAAGGTCAAAACAATCCTTGAAATGGAGGCACCAAAAACATTGAAACAACTAAGAGGCCTACAAGGAAGACTCCAGTCCATCCGCCAATTCATAGCGCAACTAGTAGACAAGGTTTTCCCCTATTCTCATCTACTCCATAAGGGGGTAGCATATAGGTGGGACGAGAAATGTGATCAGGCCTTCAATAAGATCAAGGAATATTTACTCACGCCACCTATCCTCATGCCATCAATTCTAGGCAAATGCTTAATCTTTTACATATCAGCAACAACGACAGCTCTTGACACTCTCTTAGCACATCATGATGAAAATGGGAAAGATAGAGCTATCTACTATATCAGCAAAACTATGGTGGGACATGAGCTAAACGATACATGCATTGAGAAAGCTTATCTAGTAGTCATGTTTGCAGCTCAAAAATTCTAACATTACATGGTAGCACATCAAATAAAGCTCATTGTAAAGATAGAGCCCCTCAAGTACCTACTTTTTAAAGCAACTCTTACAGGGTGGATGACAAAATGGGTTATGATCCTCACAGAGCATGACATTGAGTATGTGGAACACAAGGCCATCAAAGGACAAGCAATTGCAAATCAGTTGGAAGAAGCACCAATCTACTCGGAGAACCCACTTGTATCAGAGTTCCTAGATGAATTGATCTTCAACCTAAGTGTAGCGGATCACTAGAAAATGTACTTTGATGGATCTTACATGTAACATGGGTCGGGAGTAGGGATCTTCTTCATCACCCCACAAGGAGATTGCATACCAAAATCATTCAATTTGTCATTCCCTTGCACAAATAACATTGTAGAATATGAGGCTCTTGTCATAGGGTTGAGAATTGCAATGCAGTGGTAGATCATGGCACTCAAGGTCTACAGAGACTCACAACTCATAATCAACTAGGTAAATGATGAGTATCAAACAAAGGATGACAAGTTGACTCCCTATAAGAAACTGGTGGAAAACCTTAAGGAGTTCTTCATTGATATCACATTTGAGTAGCTACCAAGAGAAAATAACAGAGCGAAAAATGCAATGGCTATGATCAGATCACTCCTAGACATCCAACGTAACATCCCAAAGCAATAATTCCTCTTAGAGAAACTTCTTGTACCAACATTGAGGTACCAGAGTCTAAATTTGTGTGTGAAATTGTTGGTCCTGGTGATCCCTGGTACCATGATATATACACTTACCTGAGAATAGGAGTCCTCCCCGCTGACATAACCCTGAACCTCAAAAGAGCCTTTGTCAAGAATTCATCCCATTTTGTCATCCTAGGAGATACCCTATACCGTAGAAGCATTGAAGGGACCCTTTTACATTGCCTAAATGCTGAGGAATCTTGGACTACCTTAATTGAGGCACACAACGACATTTTTGGTTCACATTCGAGTGGTATGACATTGGCCAAGAAACTGCTAAGGATGGGGTACTATTGGCCTACAATGGAAAGAGAAGCACAAGATTATGTTAGAAGGTGTTTTTAGTGTCAACAGCATGGGGATCTCATCCATGTACCAGCTCAAGAGCTCCACCCGATTGTTACACCTTGGCCCTTTTCACAGTGGGGGCTTGATCTCATTGGAAAAATTACCCCCACCTCATCTAGTGGACACAAGTTCATCATCACTACCATTGAGTACCTCACTAAGTGGGTGGAAGCCATCCCCATGACCTATATCATAGGAAAGAAGATATCAAAGTTTATCCTGAACTACCTAATTTACCACTACGGTGTCTGTCGAGCCATCATCTCAGATAACATAACACCTTTCAAAAACCAGGATGTTTGTGACCTATGCTAAAAGTTCAAAATCCAACATTGCTTTTCCACTCCATACTATCCCCATGGAAACGACCAAGTTGAGGCTACATATAAGACCATCCTAAAAATCCTCAAGAAAATAGTCAATGACATTGGTCATGATTGGAATTTTTAGCTAAATCCCACCCTATGGGCCTATCGAACAAGTACCTACACACTAACAGGTGCCACCCCATTCGCCCTGGTCTACAAATTAGAAGCCATATTATCCATTCAGATCGAGCTCCCATCACTGAGAATATCATTGCAAAATCTCATCATAGATGAAGAATATCGGTTGGCAAGATTGAATGAGCTGGAATTACTAGATGAGTGGTGTATGGATGCCTTAAACCATTTGTAATTCTACCAGAACTGACTCAAGCAGAGTTACACCAAGAAGATTAGGAGTCATACTTTCCAAGTAGGAGAGCTTGTGCTGAAGGAGAAACAAAAGAATGTTCCAAATCTAGATAACAAGGGAAAGTTTGAACCCAATTGGTTGGGGCCCTTCATCATCACAGTAAGCTACAAGTGAGGGGCATATCAGGTTATCAATGCCTAAAAGAACCTCTATAGGAGCCCATGAATAGCTCCATCTCAAAAATTTATGCCTAATCTTGTAGGGTGTAAAACTAAAAATATAAAAAAAAATGGGAAAATGTCCTAAAAAAATGGTCACTATAATAAAAACCTGGCAAACAGGCATCTTGGTGACAACAAAAAAATCCAAAGAAATCAGAAAAAGGATTAAAAAACCATAAAGAGAAAAAATTTCCTCTAGTGAAAACCACTTCGATTGCACTTTGGGCAAGTACCTTGGTGAAAACCTGGCAAACAAGCACCTTGAGTAAATAAGCACCTTCCATCCACTAGGATCTTTATGGCTTGTTCTGCATCATCCATCCATTACACTTCCATCATCCATCTATCTCCATCCATCACCTGTCCACATCTGCATCATAGCTTGATCCCGTGTTCGTGTCATGATCCCTCCTAGTACTACTTGGCCCATTCTCAATGCCAATTTGTACTATCTTTATCGGAGTAGTCTATTGCATCGTGCTAGGGGCATGGTCTCATTGGATCGGATTCGTGTATATTCCTGAATTCTTCCCTAAATCAAAAAATCCAAAAACATCAGAAAAACATAAAAAACCAAAAA
>VDFB02171915.1:0-24158 GCA_007258455.2 Sequoia sempervirens
ATCCCCTCCATACCCTTAAGCTGTAAACCCTTAAACCCTTAACCCTCCCTCCTTCTATCTGTCTCCCACTCCCTCCCTCTTTCCCCCTTTCCATCTTCAATCTTCATATTATGTTTCTTTGCCTTCTAATTTTGCATTTTAAATGAAAAAACTTGGTTTTACACCTTATTTAAGTCATTTAATCCTTGATTTTTGTCTCTAATAGATTTATTTAAAACTATAGACACCTTCCAATTGAGCACAATATTGGGAATCAATGTGAATGATTCTCATCAAGAAATTAGACAAGCTTTGAGATTGAAGGACCCAAGCTCTTTGTAGGTTTCAATGAAGATTTAATTAGCCACTAATAGGAACAATAAGAAAATAGAGATAGAGGGAAAATAAGATCCAACTATTCGGCCCATTTTGTTCCATATAAGTTGTATTTAAATCATTATGTGTTGTTTTTATAACAAATAGATTTTATACTTCAACTATTAGTCCATATGTGTTGTTTTTATAAAATAGAACACTCCGAACAAAACTTTGAAGTTCCATCACTACCCATAAGGGTAGAGGGTAGAGGGTTTATTAAGGGTTAAGGGTTTAGGGTTTAGGGTTAAGGGAGAGAGATAGAGGGAGTGAGTGAGTGAGAGAGAGACCTAAGGGAGGGAGAGGGGGGCAGGATATTGAAGATAGTTGAGAGAGATAGAGAGAGGGAGGGAGTGGGGAGAGAAAGAAAGAGAGGGAGTGAGTGAGTGAGAGAAAGACCTAAGAGAGGGAGAAGGGGTAGGAGGGAGAGACTTGAGAGAGAGACCTGAGAGAGGGAGAGGGGGTAGGAGGGAGAGACTTGAGAGAGAGAGAGGGTAGAGGGTTTAAGGGTTAAGGGTTAAGGGTTTGGTTTAGGGTTTAGGGTTATGGGTAGTGATAGAACTTCAAAGTTTTGTTCTGAGTGTTCTATTTTATAAAAACAACACATATGGACTAATAGTTGAACACAATAAATGGACCAATAGTTGAACACTATAACTTTTTGAAAATCCTTCACATTTAATGGGAAAATACATGTTATTTATTGTGCTCACCTTTTATATTTGTAATAGGAAAAACTATTAATATAAAATTATCCAATGCTTGTACTGATGGAACTTCAAATTTTGTTCCTAATGTTTCACTCATGCCCTACCTTATGTCACTGGGCTTTCATGGTGTTGGAAAATTTCTTAGGGCTAGGGTTTTAGCTTTGTCTTCATCTTAAACCCTTGTGTTTACGTGATCCCTTGGTCGGGATCTATTTCACGGTTACCTTTTTTGAAGGGTTTTAAAAATATATTATGCCCATCGTTCCGTCTAGGCCTAGTCCCTTTGGTCTTAATATTTTATTTCCTCTGAGGGTTTTATTTTCCTAAGTCCTGGTTGGCCCTGTGCTGAACGCTTTTAAAAAAACTTATGTCGTTGTTTTCCATCCACCTAGTAATGTCTCCTTGCCCTTTAATGAATGTTTTATTTTTCAGAAGGATGAAATTCGCGCTGTCGTCGATCAAAATTCCTTCAAGATCAACGGTTGCCCGCCATCCCGTGATCATGAATTGTAGGATGGTGATATCGCGGGCGGGCGCGTAATAATAATTACGAATCTTGCTTAATTAAGAGGAGGGCAGGTGAAGCTAGGAGTGAAAGTGGATACCACATTGAACAGAGAGCTCAATGGGAAAATTGTTTATTGGGAGAAGTTAAAGATTTATTATTTAAAGTAGATCAACACTAAGATTCTGATAGAAAAACTGAGTCAGAACATCTTTCAGAATCAGAATCTTCTTTGGTTTGACGGATTCTTTTTGTTTTCCTTTTTTGTCTTGATCCTCTTCTTCGGAACTGTCTTTCCCAGTTTGTGTTACTCTCATTTTCTTTGTATATAACCTGACCCTTTCTAGCTTTTTAGCTATGGATTCTAGGAGGACTTTATTTTATGAATGAGCTATTTTTCTAGACGACTCATTTGTCTGTTGTTCTCCATAAATATGTGTTAGGTAATTGTCTTGATGTTCTTGTGTAGAGACTATTCTCTTCACACTATTATGAGTTTGAGTAACATCATAATCTACACTGGAAATGTCATTTGACAAAGTTCCACAGTAATGCTCCACATTTTTAAGAATAGAAAAATGCTTTTGCTGATCTTCAGAAATTATTTCTAATTTATTTACAGATTCTAATGACTGTTCAGCAGAAAATCTTAAATCTACAGCCATATCATCAAAATTGTCTTGGGCAGAAATCATCCATTGAGAAATCCAATTTCTCTGTGCTTCTGAACTTTTCTGTTTCTTACCCAAGTCCGTATGAAGTCTTGCTTCATATTTTCCCCATGATTTCTTTTCAGGATTTAAGACTGTAAAAGTCTCAGGAGTAGGCCATCTGCCTGGTTCATAACTAGTAATCTCCTGTTCCTGATTATTTAGTTCCATCCTATATTTATGTCTCTTTTCTGATCCTGCTCGTGTGAGTTTAGACTTAGGAAGCTTTTCTCTAAGCATACAACCTTTTTCTCCCATCTTTGTGAGCTTAATTCCCTTCCCTTTCTGATCTGGTTGCTGCTTGGGTTTGGATGTTAAGGAAAGTCTCTGACTGACCTATCGAGCAAGCTGATTCATTAACTCTAGATTACGGCTAAGATCAGAGAGTGTTGATAATGAGGCTCTAGAAGGATATGTATTTATAGATGGTTGTTTGTATCTGGGAAAATTATTAGAACCTATTGACTCCTCAGGGTTATAGTCAATAAAAGGTTTGTTAGAGGTAGTAGGAAAATTGTGAGAGGTAGAGTATGATCTGGATAAATGGGAAGAGTTCCCACTCGTAGAGGCTTCAGGTTGTGTAAACAGTGTTTCATCTGGTAGGGAATGAAGGTCAATACTTGCCAATCTTCGACTTTGTTGTCTGGGTTTTCCTGATAAAAAACTAGAAGAGGATGTTAAGTTTTTGGAATTTAGGTTGAGTTTGGTTTATAAGTTGCTCAATTACAGGGAAACCTATATCAAACCCAGTTGCATCAATATTCCTACCATAATCATCAACATTAGAATTTTCCTCTGTATAACTTACCCCTACCGGAAAAGAAGAAGGAGGAAAAATAGTATTCAATAATCTATACACACATCGACCACCTATTGTGGCATAAACTGAATCTGGTTGTAGGATAACTCCCTTAACTTGTAAGAGAAGGCAGAAAGCAGATTGGATGAATTTGTCTTCAAGGTTTATGGTGAAATTTGGTCTGACAGATAATAAAGCATCACCACCTTTTTTTTCATCAGAGGATTTGACTAATCTACCCCTGAATTGTCCTATGACTGCTTGATCCCAGATTCTACATCGGGTGTCTATTAGAGTTCCAAAGTATTCGGCTCCTATATCGTAATTAAAATGGGGATGGAGAATTATATCAACTAAAGAAAAATGAACATGAAAAAATCCTTTATCTTTCCATCTCTTAATATCTTCAGAAAGTAAGAATGGTAGATAAACGGGACATATACCAACACCAGAAACTTTAAGATTAATTTCTGATTGTCTCACACTACTCATCATTTTTTCCTTTATGCCTTTCTCAGGATATAGATCTGATATCTTAACATTAGGAAATTTAAAATTGCCATTACTATCCACAAGCTCTTCTTTGTCTTGGAAATGATTATGAATAAAACTAGAAAGAGATCCACTTGCATTCATTGAGCGCTGACTAGCCATTATAGAGATTTAGAACTTACTTGAAGTTGCCTTAAATCCGTTCGCTGCTACAATTTCTGACTAACTGCTCACCCTTAACATGCCTATCCTTCGGCTTCAATAGGGATTTATGGCCTTACTGCAGGTCCACAGCTACTGGTGATAGCTTCTTCTTTTTCTGGACGTTACTCTTTTATGAACTCTTCTAACTCAATGAGGCAATGCCTTTTCTAAGACCCAAATCATAGCCAAGATAAAGACTACAACAATGCAAGTAATTTTGACAAATAAACTAAATTTTGATGGACAATATACTTGAACAAAAGTATCCTGAATTTGAGATTCAATGTCTGGCATAATAACAAGGCTCTGATACCAATTTGCTTGTTTTATTTTTCAGAAGGATGAAATTTGCGCTGCCGTCGATCAAAATTCCTTCAAGATCAATGGTTGCCCGCCATCTCGTGATCAAGAATTGTAGGATGGCGATATCGCGGGCGGGCGACACAGGTCCCATCTGAGGATCAAATTTGCACAACTGTTCATCAACTATCCTTTGATCTGAGTCGTTCCCCGCCATCCCATGATGGTTGCTTTGGTTGATTGCAAAATCACAGGCATCTACCATGTCGACTGTACAAGGTGGGGCCCGAGGAAATTTTCCATCTGCCTAGTAATGTTCCCTTTCCCTTTAATGAATGTTTTATTTTTCAGAAGGATGAAATTCGCGCTGCCATCGATCAAAATGCCTTCAAGATCAATGGTTGCCCGCCATCTCGTGATCCGGAATTGTAGGATGGCGATATCGCGGGTGGGCGACACGTGTCCCATCTGTGGATCAAATATGCGCGACTATTCATCAACTGTCCTTTGATCTGAGTCGTTGCCCGCCATCCCACCATGGTGCTTTGGTTGATTGCAAAATCACGGGCGGCTGCCACGTGGACTGTACAAGGTGGGGCCCGAGGAAATTTTCCATATCCCTAGTAATGTCCCCTTTTCCTTTAATGAATGTTTTATTTAATAATATATATAAAATACGCCGAGAGATATCCTTCTCAAGGTGCCTATTCAATTTTTATAATAAAAAATTGATTAAAAATTAGGCTCGAGAAGGATATCATAATAAATAATTTGAATTAATATATTTATAATTAATAGCAATATCATAATAAGTTAACCTTACTATTAATAATTATAATAATAAAAATCAAATTCATAATAAGTTAACCTTACTATTAATAATTAAAGAATAATAATCAAAATCATAAGTTAACCTTAATGTTAATAATTATAATAATAATAAATTTGATTAATTTCTAATCAAGGTTAACTTAGTATTAGGTTACACTTAATTCACAATAAATTAATAATGATTAACTATAAATAATTATACAGTTAAGTTATTAAATTATGTTTTAACTATAACCTTAACTACAATCCTAACTATAATTATTATCATAATAATAGACATCTATTATTTTAAGTTAACTATAACTCTAAAACTTATTATAATGATAAGGCTAGGATTACATTTTTTCAAGGTTAGGGTTCAATTAGTTTTACAAATGAATTATGGTTATGATTAGGGTTGATTTAGGGTTAGGGTTAGATTTGTGTGAGGGTTCTAGGATCAATTAAGGTTAGGGTTCATATAGGGTTGCAATTACTATTACAATTCAATAAGGGTTAGGGTTAGTGTTGGGGTTAGCCTTCAATAATGCTTACATTTTGGTTAAGTTTAGGGTTCATTTAGGGTTAGGAATAATGTTCACTTGGGATTAGGGTTAGGTTTTAATTAAGGTTCAATTAATGTTAGGTTTTGATTATGGTTACATATAATAAAATTGATTAAAGATAGGGTTATTTATTGAATTTATTTTTAATGTTATATAAGTTATATAATGGGAACTTAATTAGGATTATGATTCTATTAGCATTAATTTAGGGTTGGAGTTAGGGTAAAGATTAATATTTAATTACAGTTAGGGTTCAATTAAGATTAGCTATAGGAATAAATTAATATTACTATTAAGGTTAGGGTTCAAATAAGGTTAGGGTTAAATTAGGGCTAGGGCACAACTACGATTACAGTTAGGGTTAAATTTTATCATAAGTTTTTAAATTAATATATTAAAACTACCATACTATATTTAACAAATTAGTGTTAGGGTTAGGTTTAGGGTTGAAATAGAATTATGATTCAAGGTTATCATTAAGGTTTGATTACACTTATGATTGAAATTAGTGTTTAATGAGGGTTAAGGTTAGGTTTATAATTCATTTAGGGTTTATAATTAGGGTTAGGGTTGGGGTTAGTAGTAGTGTTCAAGTTATCATCACAAATGTTTATCATCACAAATAGGAATTAGGGTTAGGGTTAGGGTTAGGGTTAAGGTTAGGGATAGGTTAGAGTTAAAATTGGGAATGGGGTTGGGGTTATCATCACAATTAGATTTATCATCATGAATAGGAGTTAGGGTTATCATCATGAATAGGGATTTTGGTTAGGGTTAGTGTTAGGGTTAGGGTTAGGGTTAGGGTTAGGGTTAGAGTTAAAATTGGGATTAGGGTTGGAGTTATTATTACGAATAGGTTTATCATCGCGAATAGGATCAGGGTTAGGGTTAGGGTTAGGGTTACTGTAAGGGTTAGGGTTATGGTTATAGTTATGGTTACAGTTAGGGTTATCATCATAATGAAGTTATTCATCATGAATAAGATTAGGGTTAGGGTTATCATCACCAATAGGCTTATAATCATTAATAGGATGAGGGTTAGGGTTATCATCATGAATAGGGATTAGGGTTAGTTTTAGGGTTAGGATTAGGGTTAGGGTTAGGGTTATGATTATGGTTAGGGATAAGTTTATAAATGATAAATATAGTAATTTGGTTAGGTTTAGAGTTAAAATTAGGATTAGGGTTGGGGTTATCATTGTGAATAGGTTTATCATGACGAATAGGGTTAGAGTTAGGGTTACGGTGAGGGTTATGGTTAGGATTAAGGTTATGGTTAGGATTAAGGTTAGGGTTAGGATTAATATTAAGATTAGGATTAGGTCCTAACCATAACCATAACCCTAATCACAATCATAACCCTAATCCTAAGCCTAAGCCTAACCCTAATCCTAGAATCCTAACCTAATTAAACCCTAACCCTAATCCTAAACCTAACCCTAACCCTAACCCTAAACAAAATCAATAAACCTAACCCTAATCGTAATCCTAACCCTAACCTAATTATAATATGATAGTATAATATTTGTAATTCAATTTTAGAAAATAATTATATAATTTAATATTTAAATGTTAAGTTAAAATATATAAATATATTTTTAGTATATTTATAATATTATAATAAAAAAATATTATATCATCAATATTTAGTTAGGATTATGGTTAGGGTTAAGGTTAAGAGATATAGTTAAGGTTAGGGTTAGGTCTAGAGATATAGTTAGGGTTAGGGTTAGAGTTAATATATAGTTAGGATTGGGGTTAGGGTTAATATTAGGATGACAGACATGGTTTGCATCAAAATTAGGGTTAGGGTTATCATCAAGATAAGCTTAGGATTAAGGTTCGGGTTAGCATGAGGATTAGGGTTACAATAAGGTTTAGGGCCAAGTTTAGGGTTAATATATATAGTTAGGGTTGGGGTAATAATTGGGGTTAAGGTTATGAAGATTAGGGTTATAGTTATGTTTTGGATCAAGTTTAGGGTTAGGATTATGGTTAGGTTGGGGTTAAGAGATATAGTTAGGGTTAGGGTTTAGGTTAGGATTAGGGCTATAGATATAGTTAGGGTTAGAAATATGGTTAACATTATGATGAGGGTTAGGGTTCACATCAAAATTAGGGTTAGGGTTAGCATTAAGATTAAGGTTACATTTAGGTTTGTTGTCAAGTTTATCTCTCTCTCTCTCTATCTCCCCTCTCTCTATATCTCCTTATATAGACTATCTTTCCATATCTCTCTCTCTATATATATATATATACATCCCCCCTCTATCTCCCTATCTCTCTATATATTTATTTCTCCATCTATCTCTCTCTATATCTCTATCTATTTTTATCCCTTTGCCTCTCTCATTCTATATTCATCTCTACCTCTATCTATAGGGAGAGATACAAAGGTGAAGCATTGGACCTTCCCAAAGATCCACCAATCTCAACACTACTCCCAACTATTTTGAGCATTTAAGTACATATTGTATGCTAGATTAGGAGGCATGTGTCAAAGCTCATATTTATTGATGCAAAATAGGTCCAAAGTCACAAATCTGAGGTAGAGTTAGTTATAGTTTTGTAGAAAATTTCAAGTGCCACATAGAGCAAAGATATTGAGTTTTTTAGGAAGATCATGTCATCAAATTTGGCACTTCATCAAGATTTGTATCTTCATCAACATTAACAAAAGCAAAGGTATGTACTTGAATCCCTTGCATTTTAATTTTTCAATTAAGATAAATATTTTAATATTTTCCCTCAAATCCATAATATATATATATTCAGTATTGTATTTATTTGTGCAATAAACAATTAGCCTAAACATTAAAAGAATTCTAAGGATTTGTGCTTGGAAAAAATGCATAACAAATTTATTTGTTGGATATGTTGTATAGGTTTAGAAAAGCTCAAAATATGAATAAGTTTGAGAGGCCATATATTATGGTAGCCTGATGCAAAAGAAGGAAGGAAATCTATTATCAATTTTAATCTACAATTTAATACCATATGAAAAATCACATGTAGTATTATCTACAACTAATTCTTGACATATTAATTTTATAAAATACACATGTAGCATACAATAAACTTCTCCCAAGAAAGAAACCCTATGTGAACATTAATTGAACCCTAATTGTAGATTCATAACTCTAATCATAACCCTAATTGAACCCTAATTGTAGATTCATAACTCTAATCATAACCGTAAGGGAACACTTATTGAATAGTAGTCCTAATTGTACCCTACTCCCTAACTTTGAACTATAGTTGAACTATAATCCTGACCCTAACACTAATTCTTATCCTAATTGAACCTTAACCCCAACCCTAATCTAGTTAAATTTTTTTTTTATAAAATTGTAGCAAGCCCATCTATACTTGGAGATTTATCCTTTTTATATATTCTAATATCCTTTACAATCTCATCCTTACTCTATATCTCTAGTAGGCCAATCATTGTCTTCCTCTTTGATTTTCCTAGGGATGACTTGTGCACAATGATCTTGGGATCTTTTATAGTCCACATTGCTATCTTCAACAAAGAAAATATTTTAATAGAAAGATCGAAATTCATTTGTAACCAAAGAAAGACCATTTATATGTTGATTATTCACCTAGATTGATCCAATTTCTTCCCTATCATTTTTCTCCTTTATATAATTAAAGAAGAAATCAAAGCCTTTATCTCCATTTTTTAGCCAATTTATTTTAGCCCTAACTTTTAAACCATGAATCTTCTTAATTTACAAATTTCTCAAATTATGCTTGAATCTCACCAACTCCTCATTCAAGGACTCATGCAATTGAGATTAGATGGAGATAAAATCTTATTGAAGCAATTCTTTGATCTCCTTCCATCAAAGGCTCTTTTTTCTGCACAACCTGGAATAGGGACCTTGAGTTGGTAACATTGGAATCCTATTTTTCAATTGATAGCAGAGAATTTTTTTAGCAAGATCCTATCAATTAAATTTTTTAGCAAATATTAACTTCTTATATTAAAAATAATTTAAATATTTTAACACATGCATTAGATGGATCTTTGGTTTTTGATGATTTAGAGATATTATGTATTGATAATTGTGTGATTGAAAGGTTTAACAAATATAAGTCATTTGGAAAAGCCTATGAAATCTAGGTTGAGCAAGTGATTAGATATGGACTCTTTTGCATTGAAAGAGGTGTAATATTATATAAGGAAATTGAGGGGAAAAAAAAGGAACTAAATAGTGATCTCTAAATAGTGAGAAAATAAGAATCTATCTATAATTTAGTAATAATATATATATATATATATATAAATTGAGTACAAATACACGAAAACTAAACAAAAAATTCTCATATTTATTTTAAATGTTTTGATGTATGTATTCATTACATATTTTTTTTACAGAATTTTGTACTTTTGGTGGAGTTACTATTGGAAGGAGAATACTTGATTGTAAAACTATATATATTTTAAGTAAATCTATATCTTTTGTCTTTTAAATTGCCAAAATAGTTTCCTCATTTGATATCTTGTTGCTTTTAACATACACCATAATAGAAGTTCACATGCATGATCTTAGAAGCGTATATTATGCCCTTTTTTTCATTACTATTTTTGGTAAACTTTGAATAGATTGTCCTTTGTTCAATAACAAGTCTACAAGTGGGATATTCTTGTGAATTAATCTCACTTCTGCTTGCATAAGATCTATTACAAACTTGGCATTAGTAATTATCGACTACACATTTAAAGAATTTAGAATTCAATTTAAAATCTTGACACCCTCCCATAATCATTTGTGTGAGCTTACCTAATGCATGTTTATCTTGATTTGCATGTTGTATTTTTACTTAAATAAAATCATTTAAGCATTTAAAATGATCAAAGATTATTAGGACAATGAGGATTTATCAAAAGAGAACTATTTTCATTGAGAGAAATGTAATAACACTATATAACATATATCATCATGTCTCTAATTTATCATCATGTCTCTAATCATTATTCCTATGTCATGGAATTGGTTTGGTTAGGGCTCTAATTGAGAGAACAAAATCCTCACAATTTAGCACATTCCTATAAATGTTGCCTAAACACTTTCTATCTATATTCCCTAAAAATAGGCCTTTCAAACACTTTCTATCTATATTAGAGTTCGAATATTAGAGATCAACACATGTAAATTCTAAACATCAATTATTTACTAGTTGATTCTTATGGTATAGATTTATATTTGCACACTAGTTCGGTTTCTCAAACATGGATATGAACTAAAGCAATACTTTGAGACATTTATTCATGACCATCTAGGGATCTAAATGAAGATAACACAAGCCTCACAATTTAGTAGATTTTGTAATACTATGTATATTCACTCTTATTATATTAATATATAAATATATAGGCTTACCGCCTTTGCTTTAAAAAAAATGATGTTTGTAAGCATTGTCAATCCATAATAAAGTGTAAATGTTAAAAGATAAAAATCAATTTCAAAAATTATGTTTTTACTAGTTGATTATTGGAATTATAGATTGAAGCTTGTAGACTAGTTTTATTTTGTACACATATTTGAACCAAAGAAAAGAACACTTAATTACATATTTAAAGCATTTATAAAATCAAGTCAAACCTTTTTTAACACTTCAAATAATCCAACATCATACATCTCAAAACATGCATTTAGTTTGTTTTAATTTAAAATATCAATCATCTAATATAAAATAATATTATTTTAAATAAAAACATAATAAACATTTTTTTCATTACAAATGAAACAATTAAAATATAATTAACATTAATAAATATTATAAATAAGATATAATCTTTTAAAAAAATTATTAAAGTTATAAGAGAAAGATAAATCTTTTACATTTCCTAACAAAGAAAATGAAGCCAGATACTTCGTAATATAAAAGGAACACTCACCACAATTCATGTAATGAAATGAATGTGGGATTAAGACTAAATCCCCCAATCCAATGACCGAGAAAATGTGTAAAGTGCAAACAAAAAACGCGAACAGCTATGGAAGGAGAACGGGAACAGGAATGGCAAGTGTAAACTGCAACAGTGGAGTACTATGGAAACATAGATTTGAAATGGTGCGGTTCAAGAAATGCTATAGAAACGAGAGAGAGGTTGGGTTAAGAGGGCCCCACATGGTGCCAGACATCTAAGGGAGTGTACCCTTATAGTGTGTCGGTTAAGCCCGGCCCTCATGTAATACCTTGCATTATGGAGCTCAATTATCTGATATATTACTACTTATCAAATCCTTTGTAAATAATTGTAAACTTATGACTCCATTTAAGCATTTAATTGATTTTCTTGAATCAAAGAAAAAACATAGACACACAATTGAACAAATTCTCAAAAGAAGAATGATAACTTCATTAACATTTCATTCAAAATTCCTCAAATCCACATAAGGAGAGAAAATATATTAGGGTATACATTTATTCATGCTTATAAGTCATATCTACATACAAATTAAGATAATTTTGCATATGACTATCAAAACTCATGGGGCTATCTATTATATTAAAATGCAGCAGGGGTTTTAAGCTGATGCTCTGAGATATCCTTTACCATCCCGAGGAGGACTGATTCTACTATATATTCAACTCAAAACCCTAGCTAGAGCTTTCATCAGTTCTCTTCCTACAAATGAGCCTTGAATTCCCTTTTATATGACAAGGGAGCAACAAGCTTCAGGCTCAAATGTAATTTCACCACAAATTCTCATTTGAACAAAATCTCCATTGCATTTGAATTTTATTTCAAAACTTCCCACACGTTGAATCTACAAAACATTTATAGTGCATGGACTGGGGTAGCGTAAAAGAATAGGGGAACACAAATTGTCATCAAAATCCCCTTGTTGCTATCCACGCAAAAAATCCAGGCAACCAAATTGCCACAAAGGCACCACATCAACTTCTTATTTACCCGCCACCATTCCCTTACCAACACTCTGACCCTGGTATACACACCCGCTTCTAGTTGTTACCCAATACGGTTCGAATCGGTCCGCCTGGGGTTTTAATTTGAACAAAATCTCATTTGCATTTGAATTTCCTGTCAAAACTTCCCACATGTTGAATCTGCAAAACATGGTGGTGCACAAACTGGGGAAAGCTAGAAGAAAAGGGAACACAAATTGTCATCAAAATCTTGGCGCACGAACTGGGGAAATCTAAAAGAAAAGGGGACAGAAATTGTCATCAAAATCCCCTTGTCGCTATCCACACAAAAATGCAAGGAAACCAAATTGCCACGAAGGCACCATAGCAACTTCTTATTTACCTGCCACCATTCCCTTACCAACACTCTAACCCTGGTATACACGCCCACTTCTAGTTGTTGCCCAATACGGTAGACTCTCAGCCTCGTCTTCTTTATTGTCCTTGCCCAATACGTTTCGAGTCGGTCCGCTTGGGGTTTTAACAACCAATGGCACCACAACTATCTCTTCGTCATCAAAGAACAGACTGTGATTGAAGAGAGGTAAATACTGACAGTAGTTCGAGTCGGTCTTGGTTACATCATCAGAAGTGTTGCTCGTAAGGTTAATGGGCGAGTGTTGGCATCCAGAGTAGCCATGCCACCCATACCTTATTTTCCTACCAACACTAGTAATGGAGCACACCGCCGACTGCTTGCCTTTTTCATCTACCAGTTGAGCAGAAACGTCCTAGAATTGCAACCTTCTACTACATCTAGTGGGCACAAGCACGGGCTTATCAGCAAAACACCTTCACAGATAGCGAGGGACCGACTTTGTGAGCTCAAAGCGAATAGACCTCCTTCTTGATTTACTCATTTTCTCTTCTCGGACAAGCACTCCAAACTTGATTAAGGCCCGGAACCCTGAAGTTCTGCTTGCTACAGAATGACACTATTAGTAGTAAATTCCTCTTCTATTTATTGTCGCGGGAGTAATGGCAACCTTCATCAATGCTTAATAAACATGCATGTTAAACATAGTAATTTGGTGGTGTATGTACTGTCACCGTTTAACTAGAGCTACATGAGAATCTAAAGATCACCCTTCATGATTGCCAACAACAACATCTTCACACAGATTGAGATCGACGTGTCTACACAAGAAAGGAATAATTCATTAATGCTTCACCAACCTTCATCTTCCTCTTGCCAGCTAGAACAGCAGAGATTTACATTAGCTTTTGATCTTCGTTGTCAATCTAAAACCACGGGTTATGAGCTCAATAGTGGAGATTGGGCCCCACATTCCATACAGGAGACACATTTTCCTTTTGCTGACTCGAGCCAAATAATAGGGTGACACCTTAGGTCTGCGAGTTGGCGGGGTACGATCGAGATCTCCCATATCTTCGAATCTGGAAAACCTACACATTGCACGGTTAGTATTTAATGAAAGGATTTGGATAAGCCATCGGCGACATGACCACTGGAGTTAATGGCTTAGGCTTATGTCACCGGATTAAAATTAAAACTTAACTTTGATTTTAATGCTTTATTTCCTCTGCAGGGTTTTATTTCCTAAGTCTCAATTGGACCCATTAAATTCTTATCCCAACCCTAACAAGAACAAATGATTAAGCTAAGGATTGTATTTTTTGTTATAACTTTAGTTCTAGAGAATTCTTAATTACCAATTCTTATTTATGCATTTGTATGTAGATCAGTGAATACCTTTCCTTATCATTATGGAAAATTTTATTATTGCAACCCTAACTCTAACACTAATTAAACCTTGGACCTAGCACGATTGAACTCTATTATAGCCCTAGCTCAGCACTAATTGGTATGTCGTAACCTAATTGTATCAAAAGCCTAGAGAACTCTAATTGAACCCTAACCCTAAAATAGACAATAACCCTTACCTTAATTGAACCCTAACTCCAATCCTAGCCCTAATTTAAGACTAACCTTAACCCTGACCTTAATTAAACCCTTATTGAATTATAGCCCTAATTGATCCCTAACCCAAATTGAATACTAATTGAACCTTAACCCTAAGTGAATACTTGTAATTAAAATCAACCATGTCTTGTTTGAATTTTTATTTTCAATGCTAACCATAATTCAGCCTAACCTTAATTGAACCCTAACCCACAAGCATGAGTTCAATTAGGGTTTAAGAGTTGATTCAAATAGGGTTAGACTTTAATTAAAATTAGGTATAAGGATTCTATTAGGATTAGGGTTAAAGTTGGGAAGTAAGGTAAAGTTCATAGTAGAGCTTAGGGTTAGTGTTATGGTTCGAATTGAGGCAAGAAGGGATATTAGGGGTTGAGGTTATAGTTCGAATGAGCCTAAATATCATTGATTTTAGAATCATAGTTATGTTTGGGGTTGGATATAAAATTAGAGTTAGGTTTGAAGTTAATTAGTGTTAGTTTTAGGGTTGGGGTTATGGTTAGACTTATAATTAATGTTAGTATTAGGATTAGATTCTATCACTTTAATAAAAATAATCTTCTATAAATTCATTCAATTTTTTTTTTTGAAATTATATAATTTAAAAATATTTTCAAATTTACCTATGTTGATATATAGAGATATATGAAATCTAAACTATACAATTTATAGTTAACCCACGACATTATTGTATAAAAGGTTTAAGTTATGAATGTTATAATATAACAAAGAGTACTTGAGCTTAGCCGAAGTTCATATAAGGTTGCAGAATAGTTTTGTTTGTATTTGTTGTGTATTGCAAAAGGCCTGGATCAAACATCAGAAATCTCAATTGAACCCATATGTTCATTTTTTTGATTGTAGAGTAGTGGACAAAAGCATAGAAATATTCATTAGACCAAGACCACAAGGTAGAGGATTAATTGATGAAGTTATTCTTGAATCCTCTTCATAGGAAACATGACCATCTAATTGGTATTCTCTTTTAGCACTAGGATCATACAAAAGTAGAAGCAATAGTGTTAATTTGCTATATATATTTTTTTTTATTCAAGGGGTAAACGCTTTTGACCGGAGCTATGAACTGGATACAACCATTCAACAATACCACCCCAAGGTGTAGGTGGATTTGCAAGGTGTACTTTACTCTGAAGCATTCTCATGAGGTCAAACACAATGATAATAAATATGAACAATATCTAAGGTATATAGAAATAAATGTCTTGTGGGCTTTGAAAACAAGGGGTCTTTTAAACCAAATTGGCATCTAGCATGGTCATGACTTAAAAATTAACCAATATTATTATACCCTTATTGTACCCTACCCTTTATTAAACCCTAAATTAAGCCTAACTCTACCACTTACCATAGCTCTAACCTTAGCTTCAAGTTTTATTGTAGATTAATAATTTTAATCCTAACTTAACATTAACCCTAACCCTATTTAAACAATAATCATAACCCTAATTAAATCCTAATTGAACCCTACTTGAACCTTAATCTAAATGAACCTAACCTTAACCCTAATTGAACCCCATAAACTAACCTCTAATTAAACCTTGGTGTATTTGAACTAAAATAAGCTAATTGAACCCTAAGCTGTAGCTTGAACTTGATTCTAATCGCCCAACACTAATTGAATGCCAACCTAACCCCTAGTGAACTTCGAACCACGACTCCTAATTGAACCTTGTTGAAGTTAAATTAGGAGTTCAATTATTCTAGTTAAACCCCAATTGTAAGATTAACCAAAATAAGCCTAAATAAACCCTAACTATAACTTGAACTTGACCCTAATCATAACACTAATTCAAACCATAGAAGTATGACATACCATAAAAATTCAAGTTTAACCAACACTCTTTCAACATCCAGTTTGCTTTTAGTCATCAACATTAAGATAGAACTTATGACACCATTAAGAGAGATAAATGTTCCGACCAAATTTGTATTACATCGACTACAATAGTGGTGTACCATGTGAAAACTCTAGGTGTTAATAATAGTAATATCTAACCCCTTTTATAGATTATGCCATTCACCTGACAATATTTTTAGATTATGACATTCTCAATGGAGATTAGGCAATCTATTGATAGATGTAATCAAGGATAGTTACAAGCATGATATAATGATTTTACTCCAAATGAGAACAATGGCATGGGTACATTAGTTCACATCATCATTTGTGACATGCTCATCTAGGACTACATCGAAAACAAATTCATGCTTCTCTACATATGCTATCAAGTCCATCTAAAGGAAAAAAATTGTTTTAGTCATAATACAACATTGTGGTCTCTAAGCTCAATGCTACTATAATTGCTTTCAAAATCTAGGGAAAACTAAGTTGCTCAAATTCACTATGTTATCCAATAGATATAAATTTTTGAAACTATTTAAGGATGATCATGCTTGAGTTGTCAAAAGATAATATTTTGATAAGATTATAATATTACATGATGTTATAGATTAAGAAACGTAATTGTACTTGTTGTGTAGCCAAAATTTTTTGAGGATGAGGTAGTTTATTTTTTATAGTTTAGAATGAACACGTGTGGATGAAAGGAATTGAGAGGAATAGAAAGAGTTTGTTGAGGTAAACATAGTTACAAACAATCTGCACAGTTTGTCAGGTTTTCCTAATTGATAAGTAGGTATCTACTTGAATATTAACTTATAAGGTTGAAAGGAATTGAGATGAATATGCATAGCTAGTTATGCTTTCCTACTTAACAAGTAGAGGAATCAATTAAAAAAAATATATAAAACAAATATTTCTTAAAAATCTATATTTGACTCAAATATTAAAATGCATATATTTAATTTTTATGTTCTTTGAAAATTAAAATTTGTTTTGAAGATAGTTTTTTTTCTAAAATAATTTTATGTGGCTCAAACCCATATTCTTATGAAAATATCTTGAAGGAAATTATGTTTTTCTTATAAAAAAAATAATCTAATAATTAAAATAATTTTTCTTTATATTATTTCCTCTAAATTATTTTACTCAATCAATTTATTTACAATTTTTAAAATCATATACATTTCATTACTTCAATAAATTAAAGTTTAATATTTTATGATAATATTTTTATTCAAATATTAATATAAAAAAGGGAATCATGTCAATTTTAATTTATATAGTTATAAATATATATATTACTAATTAATACATATATAAATATAATAATTATATATATATATATATTTATTTTAATTCAATATAAATATTTAAAATATATATTTACAGCGTGCATAAATCCATGGAGAGGCCAATGGCCTTGTTACTTTAAAAAAATTAATAAAATTTTAATTTTATTATTAATTAATATTTATTTTTAAAAAAAATTATAATATAATATAAAATATATATATTTGTCTTTACAAATATTTAAATTTATTATATATTTATATATATATTAAAATATTTAATATGAACATTTAAATTGGATATGAAAATTTAAACTTGGCTAAAACTAAACATTTTTTTTAATTTAAATGAGAAGAAAAAAATCTTTAAATTTAGACTATTTATTTAATTAATATAATAAAGTTATTTATTTCCTTATTAATTATTAATTAGTTAACATGTTTTATTTCACAAACTAATATATAGTAATTAATATAAGTTGTAAATAGAAGGTGAATTATTTCTAAAACAAATATGATAGAATTTGTGATTGATTTAAATGATTAATTTATTAATATTAATTTCAATTTGATTTAAAAGTAATTACTGTTAATTTTAAAGTTGATTTTTAAAAATAATAAATATTTTATAAAAGTAATTAGTATTTACTTTAAATAATTATTCTAGTCTTAATTCATTTATTTTGCAAAACGTATCTTAGTAATTAGAGTTAGTTCAAATTTCAAAGCAATTGAAAATTTGTTAGTTTAAATATATGTTTAATAAGTGTTGTTTTAGAATTAATTATTTAAATTATAATATAAAAATAATTTACAAGGTATTCATTTATTTTTAAATAATAATTAATTAATTTATATTAAAAAGTAAATTTTTTGAGTAATTGATATTAATATTTTGAAAGAATTCGCTTAATTAAATTTATGCTACAAATCAATTTAGTATTAAAGGTAATTAAAAAAAGTTGAATTTTGATGTTATATTGGTTAATTAGTTAGCATTTGTTATTCAAAGTATAAATTTTATTAATTATTATTATTATTTTAATAATGCAAAGGAAAATAGTAAATAAATGTTACATACATAATGTGAGGGGTAATTAGTAAGGAATTTAATGAAAAGTAATTTATTTTTATAGTGTAATTTAATAAAAAGTAATTTATCGTTATAGTGTAATTTAATTTTCAAAATAGTTAGTATGGTTTACTTCATTGAATTATTGGAAATAAACAACCTAAGTTTAATAAAACTCCTAAAAAATAGTTCACATTCAAAATGGAAGTAATGGAAGTAATGGAAGCACATTAATCGCTTATATCAGGTGAAATTTGTCTTCCAATTAGATTGAAGAGAATTGAATTTTGAAATATAGAAAAAATGTTTCAGATCTCATTAGTTAAAAAGAGAATTATTAATAACTAGTTAAGATTTGGTGGTGCCTATAGTTCCTTGGAGGAACTAATAAAAAGATTCAAAATAACGAAATAGATTAATTACAAGTGAAAAAAATAAAAAAGTTTATGCTTCTTGAAAATCCGCCCTTATCACTCAAAGTTTTGTAGCCAATAAAATTGAGGAAACTTAATTTTTTTAATTTGACAAGTTAAAAATCTTGCATATTTACTTTAACTATATACAAATATTTGTCAAACAGAAAAAAAGTTGAGTTCTCATTTGTTAAAATCAAAGTTATTAATAACTTGTTAAGGAAAAGGGGTCACCTATAGCTCCCTTGGCAGGAACTAAAAAATAAATGTGTTTTCAATGTTTATTTGTCAGTTTAAAAGATGTGCCAATAATATTGCAATCACTAATGATTAATTTTTTCTTGATGGTTAAAATAGATTGGTAAGTAAATTTATCAATAATAAGTAAATTTATAATTGATTTTTTCTTGATAAGTAAATCAATATTTCATAAATTTATCTATAATTCTTATTTAATTTTTAATTATATTAAATTATATTTTATTATTAAATTTTAAAATTTAAGTTGCTTTAAAAAATAATTTGATGGCTATAAATTAACTTGATATTGTGTATAAAAGGTTTGGTTATGAATGTTATGATATGAAATTATTCTGTTAATTTAATGTTATAAATGCTATATAATATAAAGAAAAATATATCTAATATATTTTTAATGCATCTTATATTTTATAAATAAACATCTAAAAAAAAATGTGATTGTAAAAAAATACAACTTAATGAGTGAACATACATTTAAAGTTAAAAGTGAAATTATAAAACAAATTGTAGATTTATTTTATTTTTCTTCTATAAATATAATTTTTAGTTCCTGCAAGGGAACTATAGGCACCACCAGAATTTAACTAGTTATTAATAACTCTCACTTTAACCAATGAGAACTTGAATAATTTTTCTATTTGAATTTTTTCAATCTATTATCAATGTATAGATGCGAATTATATAACAAAATATACTTCAAAAAATCAATTATCTTGAATCTAATTGGTACACAATTTTCACCCGATATAAGCGATTTTGGCGCTTCCATTACTTCAATTAACGATTATTATGGAATGGTGGCTAATCCTGCATAGTAACAAATCATACTTAGTATTTATCTATTAATCTTATCACTTGTATAATCCTACATTGTAACAAATCATACTTAGTATTCATCTATTAATCTTATATATATTGTAACAAATCATACTATATTAATTTAAAATATTTTTAAATTAAAGAAGTAAATTATATTGATATTAATATTTTAATTTTTATGATTATATTTTGAATCAACAAATTTATATTTAAATTTTTAGTCTTTTTAATAACTTAATTTTTAGATGTTATGGCTAATCTTATCATTCAACCTATTCATTGTAAATTTATACTTATATTTTATATTTTGAAATATTTATTTTATATATAATTTAGATTTTTTTTTACATTCTTTAGATTATCAAGTATAAATTGACTATTCTTTTCATTGTTTTAATAAAAGAGTTAAATTTTTAATAAATAAATATTAGTATTAATTTCTTTACCTTTTACATAAAATGTGGTAATATAATAATTAGGTTTTTCTAATTTACCAAGTAAAGGTATATATATTTAGTTTCTATAAGATGCGCTTTGATCAATACCTTTCCAATTTTACAAAGTAAGACTTTTTATCTCTTTTTTCATTATTTTAGGTTAGTGGTATACAGTGGGAATTATTTTTATTCTTTTAATTATATTTTGATATTTTTAAATTAATTAGAATTTGAGTTATTATGCTATACTATCATATTTATTTATTTTATTAGGAATTTTAATAGTCACTATTTAATAAGTGAAAAAAATGTGTTGCTATAAGTAGGATGTTTTCCAATTTTATAAGTGTGAATAATTCATGTGATCTTTACCTTCTTTTAAATATAAACAAACTCATCATTATAATAATTAGGTTTTCCAATTTTACAAAGTAAGACTTTTTATTTATTTATTTATTTATTTTTTGCATAGTATCGGACTAACGATATAATTTAATTTTAAATGATTTTGTTTAGAAAAGCATAGACACCTCAACCCACAAAACAACTAAACAACTAAAAGGAGAAACACAAGTATAAACAAAGAGAGTGAAAGACAGATGGGCAACAGCTAGCACAAACAAAGCACATAAGAAAAATACAAACCACAACAAAAAAATTTAGCCTTACCATCCAACCTATAATTTATAAATTTCTAGCCCCCAAAAAATTGTTGCTATAGATAGTATATATTTTTATTTGTTAAATATTTTTATCTCTTAGTTTTCATTTTCCCTACATACTATTTGACTAGCAATATAAATGCTTTAACTTAGTGTACACATTTCATTTTATTGGAAATATATTTTATTAAAATTTTGATATTTCCAAAAGAATAATTGTTTAAGACATATCCACTATAATAATTAAAGTTTTAAAAAAATTCTCAACCCATTAATTATTTATTATCTTATATTTTAATTATTAATAAATAATTAATTTTAATAATTTTCTTCTTTTGAATCAATCTTTATTATGATTTTTAATTTATTCAATCTTTAATACTTACCTTTTTTTATTAATCAAAATAAAAAAAAATATTATCTCTCCTATGTATCAATGAATTATGGTTAATGTAAGCATGCAAGATCAAAATAATAAAAATAGGGAAAATAGAAATCTAAATCTAAAACTTGAAAAAATTACCACATTTTAATTAGATTTTTATATTTTAAAATAAATTAAAATTTATGTTTTATTAGAAATTAAAATAGTTACCATGAAAAAATAGTTATAAGTATATATTGTTTTATTTTTTAATTTTAGTATATTTTCTTAATTTTTGTCTCCTGGTGTTACCAAGTATAAATCATTTAACTTAGCTATCTATTTTTTTATATTTTCCATTGTATTAAATTAAATATATAAAATAATCTAATAAATAAATTCAAATAAATAATATATTTTATTATATTATATTATTAATTTAATAAATATATTATAATATATACACTATATATCATATATATGTAATATATATAATATTTAATATAATTTTAACATCATTATAATATTATATTATATATACAATATATATGTAAATATATATACCATCTAAAATATAATTTAATATATTACAACTAAAGTTATAAATAACAAATACAATCTTTAACTTAATCATTTGTTCTTACACAAGAGTCCCAATTCTCATCAATAATTTCTGCTTTCTAATTTCAAACATAACTATTTAATAACTTTTATAGGAACTTGCTGCCTCAAATTTCTTGTTTCTTTGTCGTCTCTAATAATGCCTATCTTTAATGAATGTTTTATTTGGGTAAGGGTTGATTTAGTGCTGTCGTTGATCTATTTCCTGTAGATATCAATGGTGCCCGCCATCTTGTGATCAAGAATTGAAGGATCGTGAAATCACGGGTGGGCGCCACGTGTCCTATCCGAGGGAGCTCAAGGGTTGATTTAGTGTTGTCGTTGATCTATTTCCTGTAGATATCAACGGTGCCCGCCATCCCATGATCGGGAATTCAAGGATCGTAAAATCACGGGTGGGTGCCACGTGTCCTATCCGGGGGATCAAATTTGAGCTATCGCTGACCAACTACCATTTGATCTGAGCCATTCCCCGCCATCCCGCAATGGTGCTTGGGTTGATTGCGAAATCACGGGCGAGCGCCACGTGTCTCATCCGATGAAGCCTAAAGAGTAAAGGAAACACTAGCCAGCTTTAAATGTATTAAGAGGTGGATTACTAAAGTGTTCTCAAGACGCACATGTTCTAAATCCATGGATATGTTATAATCTCACTAGAAAAGTTGCTCGAAGGTTAACGACATGGCTGGCGACTGTGTTAAAGGAACGAGATCAACGGCGCCCACTATCCCGCGATCAGTGATTATAGGGATCGTGATATCACGGGCGGGTGCCACGTGCCCTTCATAAAGGATGAAATATGCGTGACCATTGATGAGCTGTCTCTTCAAAATTGATGGTGCCCGCCATCCCGCGATTAGGAATTTTGGGATCGCGATGTCGCGGGTGTCTGCCACGTGTCTCATGCAATGAAGCCTAAGGAGTGAAGAAAGCGTTCGCCAGTTTTAAATGTATTACAGGGCAGATTACTAATGCGCTTGTAAGATGCACGTGTTTTATTTCAGCGCAGATGTTATGATTTTAAGGGAAAAACTGCTCGACAGTTAAAGGAAAGGACGGTGACCATTTTTGAAGGAGTAGGCTTTATGGTAAGAAGATCGACGGTGCCTGCCATCCCACAATGATAAATCAAGGATTGTGATATCGCAGGCAACCGCCACGTGGCATTCCTTCGCGGCATATGACATAGTGGGCCCCTTTATTGTCGTGTTGGTGATTATGTTAGCCTGTTTTGAAGATGGCTGTCGATGATTTGATCAAACTAGAGGATCAATGACTCAAATTTAAATATGTATAAAATTATTGTTGGAGCCGTTCATGCGGCCTGCGAGTGAGCTTTAATGGCAAATGAGACATCCACTGGCAGAATTTGATAGACATAAAATCAATTTACTCGTCTCATTTGTATCACAAAGCATCCAAGTATTTCGTGAAAATAGTTCAGAGCCAAAGCTGAAATTGCGAGCAATTGCTGCCAGAAATTGGAGTTTGTGCGAAAAAAGCCATGAGTTAATTTTCTCTGTTTCCTAGTCATTCTGCACCTAAATTTGGGAAAGCAGGGGGGTCTACTATGCTTGTCATTGAGTTCATTAAAATCTTTTGTTAGGGCTATTGTTTAATCATAAATTGTGAGGAATTACGATATTTTTACTCTGTAATTTCCTATCTCTGCTTAGTCATAGCCACTTCAAGTGTAACGTTGTAGTGAGGCCCTAGTTTGTCTAAAATGGGGCCAACCAAGCAGCACTCTGGCCACATTGAGTATTTGAAAAGAAACTTGTACGATGATTTCCTAAATCAATTTCCATTATCAACAAATGACAGAAGGAAAGGTTTGGTGTTGATGCAAGGGAAAATCCTAGGGGAGGGGTTGGTCTGTAATAATTCCAACATTACTGATGCTAGGGTTCCACTCACAGGCTTACAAATATTTAGATTATGGTATGGAGAGAGGAATTTGCCTCATCATTTTTCAAATGGATGGAGGTATGACATGGGAAAGCTGGTTGTTCCAAATGT